>JAQQSV010007025.1:0-14123 GCA_028646515.1 Pseudochirops corinnae
ACATATGGGACTTTTCCCACTCAAAGAGTAATTAATCCTGTTTATGAGACAGTAAGGTGGCTCAGTGAATAAAGCACCCAGTCTGGAGTCAAGAAGACCTGACTTAAAACCCATCCTCAGACACTCACTAGCTATGTGACTCTTGGCAAGTAACCTAACCTGTTTGCTTCAGTTTCCTCAACTGTAAAATGTAAGTAATAGCACCAGCCTCCCAGGATAGGTAGCTAGTTGACACAGTGGCTAGAGCACTGGCCCTGGAGTTAGGAAGATCTGAATTCAGATGTGACTTCAGACACTTATTAGCTGTGTGACCGTAGGCAAGTCCCTTAGCCCTGTTTGCTTCAGTTTCCTTATCTGTGAAATGAGCTGGAATAGGCTCATTTGGCTCTCCTGGAGAAGAAAATGGCAAACCACTCCAGTATCTTTGCCAAGAAAATCCCAAATAGGGTCACGGAGAGTCTGACATGACTAAAATGACTCAACAACAAATGTCCTGGGGTAGTTGTGAAATAAAGTGCACTAAATATTTGTAAAGCCCTCAGCAGAGTGCCTGGCACATAGTGGCTACTATATAAAATGCTGGCTTTATTATCATTATTTTCTTGTGGATTGTTATGGGATCCTCCCCACCCTGCTGAGGGCACAATTAGTCATCAATGCTTGGATTCAGTCAATGTTTCTGAAATGAGACGCCCAATAAGTAGCTTGGTGGTACTTTATTTGCAGAATGTCTGTGACCATCTGCCCACTAGCATCATGGCTAACATGCAATGCCTTCCTTTAAAAACAGCAATCAGAGGTTTCTATCAAGCCAGCGAACTTCATGACTTCTCCCCAACATTGCTTGGGAGTGGCAGTAAAGACTACAAAGCTGGAGAATCTTATTGAGCCTAGGGGTGGGGATGGAGATTGGCTGCATTTTCTGCTTACTGGGCTGCTGCTACTGATATGATCATGCTATTACTAATTAAACCATTTTGTTTTACTTTTATTACAACATGAACTAGAAGTTATTTGTTATTACAAATTAATCTAGATAAAGAGGTACCAGTGGGTGGAGATGAAAAAAGACTTGAGAGAATATCTAAGCCTGTGAGTAATAGTAACCACAAAGTAATCCAAGGAATTCAGAAGGGGCCTTCGATACACAACGTTATTCAATAATCCTCCAGTATTAATGTCTAGCTAGGCACAAAATAAGGAAGTAGATGTTTGAAAAAGGTATTCATTTCTGTCTAGGAGGATATCCATTATAGGGTGTCTATATGTAATGATACCTCTAGATGTTCCTGGTTGTGAAAAAGAGAGAGTACTTACATTTACACAGTACTTTCAAGTTGGCAAAGTTTACATAGATTATCTCATTTGATGCTCATAATAACCCTGTGATGAAAGTATTAGAGGTATTACCATCTTCATTTTACAGATAAGGAAACATAGGCTTAGAAATGTTAAGTGATTTACTTGCCCATAATCACATCTTAGACATGTTAGAGAAGGGAAGTAAACCCCAGGTTTCCTGACTACACGCCCAATACTCTAACCATTGCACCATGCTGCCTCTCAATGACATTGGGCTAACTGCATCAAGTTCTAGAACATTATAGGGGTCTCTTCTGTGAGACACAGTATTAATGAAAAAAGAAAAAAAGACAGAACTGACTAAAAACTGATGTTAGAAGAACCAAAAGGTTAAAAAAAACATTCCAATATGATAGCTATTGAATTAATCCTTTGAATCTTCCATTGAAATTTCCCATTGATTTAGTGCATGTGTATGTCTATACATGTATGTATATATACAAACATACACATATATACATATCCACAGATATATGTATTTATACACATATATTAATAGAGGCATGTGGGGTGTGTGTGTATGTGTGTGTGTGTGTGTGTGTGTGTGTGTGTGTGTGAGACAGAGAGAGAGAGAGTAATTGGGGTAACTCAGTGGTAAATGGTATAGAGCACTGGGCTTGCAATCAGGAAGATTCATCTTCATAAGTTCAAATCTGGTCTTAGACATTTACTAGTTGTGTGACCCTGGGCAAGTCACTTAACCCTGTTTACATCAGTTCCTTATCTGTAAAATGAGTTAGAGAAGGAGATGGCAAACCTCTCCAGTATCTTTGCCAAGAAAACCCCAAATAGGGTCACGAAGAATAGGACAAGACTGAAAGAAAAACATTATGTATATGTATCAGCATTATATATGTATGTATACATTATATGTATAGATACATACGTGTGTGTATGACGATAATGAGAAAGAGAGAGAACAAGTGCTAGATTATAGTTCTATGATGGAAGAGGGGGAGGAAAATGAAACTGATTGTGTTTGGGAAATTTTGAATGCTTTTTAGTCCTCTGTGCATACATATACATATATACATATATATGTGTATGTATGTATATACATGCATGCATATATACACATATATACATACATACACACATATATATTCCCTTAAACAATCAAGACAAACCCCCTTCCCTTTCTGTTGAGCCTCACCTCCCCCAGGGACCTATACTTTCCTGCAGACTTGAGGCACACTTTTAACGTGATAAAAATCAGGTCACTAGAGAGTCACACAAGATGTTTCTTCTGGTTAACCCCACGTCTCCTAGGAATTCTACGTTGACTCCAAAATTCTAGAACTGCCCAATTTGGGGCATTTCACCAGTAGGTGAAAAGATTGGGTACTATCTATAGATTTGTCCTACTTTCCCCAGACCTGGAACATAACTCAAATTCAAACAAAGAGTAAGGCCAAAGCAAGGTTTGCTGCTCCTCTTCATGAGTTGATTCTTTGCTTCTCTTTAGTTCTGGGAGCCCAGCATTGCCCAGGGAATCTTCAAGATTGACCTGCTGCAACTGGCCTTAGCTGACAGAAGTGCCTCCGTGTTTGATTACTGACTGAACCACCTATGTATTGAGAAGTTCCTATGTACCCAGGAATCTATTTATGTCAGCTCCATTAAGGCAATGTTTGCAAGGCTCTTCTAATTATAATCCAGGTATGAAAGGTGTGCAAGGCTCCCCTAATCATAATCAATTTAGCAAACTTCCCTTATCATAATGCCCTTGTATTTGATAAAGGGTGAGGTATGAGGGGGCGTTCTAGGAGTCTGAGTGCCCTAGGTCCCCCTCCCTCTTGCTTCTGGTGAATCTACCCACTAGCCTGTAATGGTTATGGGATTTGAAGATCCTCCATGCCCCTTGAACATGCTGAAGTAGCAGGAAGGGGTGGGGCAAGAGGAAACGGGAGACAAGCTAGAGTCAGTGCAGTGACTGGAAGCAGTAGTGTAGGTAGTGGCACAAACTCCTTTTTCTTTGAGCCAGGCAGAATTGCTGCTAAGGACTCCTGCTGAGGATTGCTGGGGATGGGAACTGTGGGGAGCCAGAGCTTCTGGGAGCAAGCTGCTTGGATGTTGAGCAGGTACTGTGAGTGAGGAGAAGAGCATCTGTGCCTGAGGTAGCCTGTTCTGTTTTGAAGGCTTGAGAATGTGGGTGTTTACTACTTTAACCATGTGTGCCAACTCCATAACTACTGTGATGGTTTTGACACTCAGTTTTCTGGTATTTGAATAAATGTTCTAGCTATATCCCCCATGTGGAGAGCCTGTTACATTTTGTGATTAATAACCATATCAGCATATTTATAGTTACTGTAGGCATTATGAATACTGCATTGTTGATGTATAGCCGCGATCAGATTTTAAGTAAAACAGATACCCAAAGTTCTGAGCTCTCAACTGGGGTGTGCGAGCCACCATGAACCCTCCCCAGCACCAGTCCTTTCCCACGTTAATGAAGGGCTGGGGAGCTACACATTTGCATGTTCATGAGAAACTGACTGCTTGACTTGGGATCCTTGAGCATGTGTTCCTTCTCAGAACTTCATTTGCATGACCCTGGACAAGCTATCACTCAGGGTTTTGGTGGTTTCCTCATAGACACAGTTCTAGAGAGGTCACAGGGCTGTGAGGTCAGGGAGCCATACAGATTTCCTTCCAGGAAACCACAGTCTTTGCATATTTCTTGTTCTGTCCATGTTTGTCTTCTCTTTTTAAAGGCCTAATCTGGAGTCATGGCCCAGATAGATACTCTAAAATCAATCATCCTAACTGTGTATCAGGGGCCCAGCTAGTACTCAGGACCGGGTGAATGTATACCTCACATTGCCGTTTTGTTATCCAGTCATGTCTAACTCTTCATGACCCCATTTGGGGTTTTCTTGGCAGAGATACAGGAGTGGTTTGCCATTTTCTTCTCCAGCTCATTTCACAGATGAAGAAAACTGGCAAACAGAATTGAAGGACTTGCCCAGGGACACATAGCTAGTGAGTGTGTGAGTTCATTTGAACTCAGGAAGATGAGTCTTCCTAACTCTGGGTCCAGTGCTCAATTTACCGGGCCACCTACCTGCCCTCTATACTCATAAACTACTGCTTAATCCAGACAATATAAATGATAATTGTATTAATGAAATCACAATTCCAATATCCCACAAATCCACAATATTCCGGTTAAAGTGATATGGTTTTCAGGCCATATAGTCCCTATTCATAACTCCAGCTGAAGTCTTTCCCTCATAGATGGTATAGTAGAGAAGGTGCTGGGTCTAGAATCAGGAAAACCCCAGTTCAAATCTGTCCTAGGAAATTTATTAGCATTGTGACCTTGGAGATAGAGCTGAAATGAGCAGAGTGAAAACTAGATTTTTTTCTGAGCTCTCCCAACACATGTCCTCCACAACAACCTAAAAAAAAAACCATAACAAACTAAATTCTGAGAGAGAAAGCTAAGAAAAAACAAAATTATAAAGAGTCATTTTTTCCTGCCCTGGGACACTTGGGAAGAGAGACAACTGGCCAGGACTGAAGTAGCATAGAGTTAATGGAAGTAGCAGCAAAACTGAGAAGGAGAAGAGAGGTCAGGGACAGTAAGGGAAGTGAACACTTGATCAGAAAGAGATCCAAGGGGATCCTTGCACGACTAGGCACAGGATTGAATGCCATTTGGCAGCTTTGTTGGAGCAGTGAATTAGTCCAACTATTCTGGAGAACAATTTGGATCTATACCCACACATGTCCTTTGGCTCAGCAAAGCCATTACTAGATCTATTCCTCAAAGATATCAAAGATAAAAGGTTAAAAGGACCCATATGTACAAAAATATCTGTAACAGTTCTTTTAAAAATTTGGGGAATGCCCATTAATTGGTAATTGGCTGTACAAGTTATAATAAATGTGATGGGATACTTGTAAGTTCTTGTAAGCTTGTAAGCTCTTGTAAGAAATACTGAAGAGGATAGTTTCTGGAAAACTTGAGAAGACCTATATGAACTGATGCAATGTGAAGTGAGCAGAATCAGGATATTAATTTACACAGTAACAATAATATTGTACATATGATAAAATACGAAAGACTTAATAACTCTGATCAATACAGTGATCAGTGAAGGGGACAGCTTCAGAAAGATCTGGGGGAGACCTTTATGAACTGATGCAGATGAAGTGAGCAGACCTAAGGGAACAAGGTAACGGCAATATTGTAAAGATAAACAACTGTGAAAGACTTACTAACTTTGATTGATACAATGATCCACCATAACTTCAAAGAACCTATGCATGAAAAATGCTATCCACCTCCAGAGGGAGAACTGATGGACTTCTGGATGCAGATTGAAGCATGCTGTTTTCCTCTTACTTCTCGATATTTTCGGGGAGGGGTGTGGGAAGAGGGACGCGGGGTTGGAATATGACTCGTGTGGAAATATGTTTTGCTTGACTTAATATGTAGAGCAAGTATTGTAATCCGTGTCTCCTTAATAGGTGGGGGAGGAGGAGTATTTGTAACTGAAAATAAAAATAAAACTGAAAAAATGAACTAAGGGTCACTTAACCTCTGTCTCACTTTCCTCGGCTGTATAAAGGGCTTAGTAACAGTACCCACCTCCCAGGGCTGATAAAAGGTTCAAATAAGATACTATTTGTAAAGTGTTGTTGTGGATATATAAAGTGCATACAGGAAGGGCTTAATAAATGCTTATTACCCTCTCCTTCCTTTCTGTGGCTGGCAGGGCAGTGCACTTTGCAGAAGTAAGCCCCAGCGCTCGCTTCTCGGCCCGGTAACCGCCGCACCGGCCGGGGATCCGGGCTGCGCAGCCCTTGGTACACAGGCATGACTGCTGTGCCTTGAGGACGCCCAGTGCGCACGCGCCTCCCTCTAGTTGTCTTCCGCTAGAGGCGGGGCCGAGCTGAGAGCCCGGGTTGATCAGCTGGACCCGCACCTCGGCGGGAGGCTGCCTTCGGCCGCTGCAGCATCCCCCCAAGTTCGCACCCCACCTGGGGCTGGGGTCTCTCTGGATGGAGGATGGGGGCGGCTGCTCCCAGAGCAGAGCCTCCGCCTGCCGAAGACCGGGAGTGGAGAAAGCTCAGTCCAGCCACCGGCCCAGCAGATTCTTGCTTTACCTTTACCTGGTGGGCTTCCTGGTGAGTCCCGGGGAGGGCGGCTTAAAAGTGGGGGCGCCGCAAAACAGAGCCGCAGCTGCTGAGCCTCGGGGAGAAGGGAAGGGAGCAGAGCGTGCCCTGCAGGGCTCCTAGCAGCCTTTTCATTCCTCCGCTCCATGCCCTCCCTGCCATTCTCCCTATTCACCTGCCCTTAGGGGCAGACGCCCCAGCACTTAATGATGAAGGAATGGTAGCAGCGTGGGGTGCCCTAGAAGGGATGCAGCCAACCATGCTGATATACGCTTTGTGGGGAGAGGGCCGCGGCTGTTAACTAGGTGGCCCAGTGGCCCAAACACTGGGCCCGGAGTTATAAAAACCCGAGTTCAAATTCGGCCTCAGACACTTCCTAGCAGTGTGACCCTGGGCAAAGCCCTTAAACGTGTTTGCCTCAGTTTCCTGGTCCATAAAATAAGCTGGAGAAGAAAATGGCAAACCACACTAGTATCTTTGCCAAGAAAACCCGACATGGTAAAGAGAAGTCTGGCACGATGAACAGCAACAGAAACCATAATTAACACCCGTGCAGGGATGCTTCCTCACGTGGAAACTCCGCCAGGCGGGTCATAGGGAAGCCTTGCCATGGACTGTTTATCTCCAAAGCAAAGACGAGGGTCATAGTTCAAGAGCTTGTAAGGGTAATTCTAGGTCATCCAGAGGCGTCAAAACCCAAGCTGACAAAAAAAGAAGAAAATAAAACAGCCAAACTCCTACCAAAGGAGACCCAAAGCGATCAAAAGGTAACTGGGCAGTGTTTGCCACAATAAATAACAGGTTACATTGAAATAGTTGTCAAAAAAAAAAATTAAAAGTACCAGTTAAAAACCTGTGTCCCAAGATAAGATATAAACGTATTTGTTTTCAAAGTCGGGCACAACATATGTTAACATAGCTTGGCAAGTTTATTAGACACAACTCCTCCTTCTACAGTATTCGGTCCAGCCAAAAGGTGGTCTTTGTTCCTTGTAGAGGACACTTCCATCTCTTCCTTCCAGACCTTTGCAACCGGCCTTCTCGCATATGGAATATACCGCCTCCTTCATCTTCCTTATAGAATCACTTTTCTCTGTTTAGGACAAAACTAGGGCATGATACTGATCGCTCCCCTTCCAAAGTACTTTATATCAATATATTTGTTCCCTTCCTATTTATACTCAATTTTTATATGTGTTTGTCTCCCTCACTAGAATGTAAGCTCATTTCAAGGGGAGGTTATTTCTTTTTTTTTTTGTACTTGTTATCACAATGCCAGGCACATACTAAGTACTGCTTATTTGTTAATTAATTGGTTGACTTGTCATAGATCATACAATCAGCAATTATCAGAGGTCATGTTTGAACTCAAGTCTTTTAGACTCCACTTTCAGTGGTCATACTGCTACAAGATAATTTTTAAATTTACATGCTTTATAACTTTTCCTAAATTCAAAACCTTTTCATCAGTTAAAAAAAAGATACACATGTCCTTAAACTAATCCATAATTTGTAGAGAATTGGACTTAATTTCCCAACAGAATACCATAAATTTCCTCCCATTTTTATAAGTTATAGCGTCAATAATTTCCTTGCAGACTGTACTGAAAACGGGAAATTGTTATTTGGTATTTAGTAGCCATTACCTGGTGGCACAGCATATATAGCACCAGGCCTGGACTCAGGAAATCTTCTTGCATTCAGATATGGCCACAGTAGCTGTGTGACCCTGGGCAAGTCACTCATCCCTGTTTGCCTTAGTTTTTTCACCTGTAAAATGAACTAGAGAAGGAAACAGCAAACTGCTCCACTATCTTTGCCAGGAAAACCCCAAATGGGATCACGAAGGGTCAGACATGACTGAAAAACAACTGAGCAATAAAGCCTCAATCTTGGGGAAACTTGTCAAGTTTCCATGACTTAATTTGTCTTAAGGTATGACTTCCATTAAAGCCACTTACTTGATCATCTAAAGAAATGTTTATTGAGTGCCCCATTTCTACAAGACACTGTCTAAAATGCAAAGGTAAGTTAAATACTGCTCTTGTCTTCAAGGAATTTACTTGAAATCTTGTAGGCGATTTGCAGATTAGATTTGGAGGCTGATTGCAGTCTCCCTCAGGATGCCCTTTGCCAGTTCAGTTCTGGTTTTCTCTACTTTTTATGCATTGAAATTGCTGTAAACAGTGTTGTAGGAGGGTTAGGAATAAAACCTATTATTGTCTCTCTGTTCGCTATTAGTAGCTTGTGACCTAAAGTTATGTAGCCCTGGGGGAGGATGCCATAGCAAGAAGATAATCCTATATGTGGTCTGAAAATTTACTATTTTAGGGCCTCTTCTCTTCCCATCTGTTACCTTCTTGTTATGACTCCATTCTTCTCCCTTTCCTCACAGTAATATTCTTATTTAAATTCATTGTTCCCTTCCACCAACCAAGGAATAATTGATTCATGATAAGATCATCTCCTCTTCTTTCTCTGTTAGGATGGTCAAAAGTGGGAGCAGTTAGAAAAAAATATTGGGGCTGACCTTGTTCAGCTTCAGGCAAGTATTTTGTTCATCCCAATCTGAGCAGTATATTAGTAGTAAGAAATATAGTATAGTATTCCATCGGCATTGGGTAACTAGGGCTGACGTGATTCGGAATGCATTCCGAGGATGAATTAATCCTGAGTTTGAGTTTAAATGATAAATTACTTTAAAAAAAAATTGAGTTTTGAAGAGTAGAACAAAAAAGACCATCAATAATACTTGATCATGTTTACATGATAATGTTTGATTTATGAATTATGACTTTATTTGAAACAAGCCCTGTGTGATTGGTAATCCAAGAGTTATCTCCATTCTACAGGTGATAAAATTAAAGCTCAAAGAATTAAATGATTTGCCTCAAGTCACAGAGTAAAGTCAGGCCTTGAACCTAAGGCTTTCAAATACAAATCGAGTTCCTTTTCCACTGAGCAAGACATTCAGAACATCCATAAATTGATACTTCATCATTGGATGTTCAGAAAATTACCTTATTTGCTGAAATATCCAAATGACTTTAAAGTCCGTTCAGGGAACTTTATATAAAATTTGGGGAATTTAAGAGTTTTAGGATAAAGGAGAACTGGGATAAAATCAGCTGTTAATGCTAGGTAGACTACTGTTGTGGAGAGAATACAATATTTATAGTCAAGACAATCTTGGGTGTTTTTAAAGGACCACAAGCTTTGTTCTGTTTGATCCCCTCTTAGCAGAATTAGGAATAATGGATAGCAGTGCAAAGAAGCAGATTTAGGCTGTTTAATAAGTGACTGGCAAACTCTTAAATTCCTAATGATTTATAGAATATTCCTAGTGTGGACTTAAAAATGTTGGGACATTTCTCATCATAAATTCATTTTCTGAATATTCAAGAATGAGACTGCCAAGCTGTAGATTATCCAGACAGAAAGAATATTCTGTGGTATAAGGAGGTAAGTCACTTGTCTGAGATCACACATTGTTGAAGCTGCTCTCTCAACCCAAATTATTAATCGGGGACCCTTCATTGCCCTGGGCAGAATGCTGAAGAGGTGGTATCATATGATGTGAAGTATAAGGATAAGGTACTACACTTGGAACACAGGTTCCTCTCCGACACTTACTAGTCCTTTAACCCCTGAGCAGTGAATTTATCATCTCTGAGGCCCAATTTCATTACCTTTTAAATAAAAATGATAATAACTGCCTTCACTATTTTACAGTGTTGTTGTGAAGAACAAATGAGAGAAGGTGCTATGCAATGTCGACTATTATTATTATAATTATTTGGGGTTCATAGTAAAGTAGGGAATTATTTCTTATGGAATAAGAAAACTTTGCAGTTTCAATTAGTTGTTATGGCTTTTTTTTTTCCAACAAGAAAGTAGAGAGGAGTTATTATAAAAGAGCTACACTTAGCCACAAAGACAGTGGTTCTCAACTTATGGGTTACATTCAATTTATAACAATGAAAATATATCCTGCATATCAGATATTTACATTACGATTCCTAAGAGTAGCAAAATTACAGTTATGAAGTAGCAACGAAAATAATTTTATGGTTGGGGGCACCACAACATGAGGAACTGTATTAAAGGGTCATGGCATTAGGAAGGTTGAGAACCACTGCACAAAGAAAACAATCCTTCTGGAATGACAAGAGGGTACCATGGCACATGATCAAGAGGCAGGTAGACGGATCTTGCATTAAGATGTGGAATATCCTTTGTACGAAAGAAGTGCTTGGTGGTAAGAGTCCTTATCTGATGGTAGAGTTGGCACAGTCCTTCATGGGGTGATGTCTCCTGAAGGTGGATACTTTATACCTGAAATACCCAAAGTAAGACTTCATGCCTTATTTAGAGAGTTGCAAGCCTTGATTACTTCTGTGTACAGCACCATCTTCCTACTTAAAATACTCTAGTTCAATCTAGTATCCCCTCATTCTATACTCTTTTCCTTTTTTTTTTTTTTTGGAGGGGGAAGGCAAGGCAGTTGGGGTTACGTGACTTGCCCAAGGTCTCACAGGTAATACGTGTCAAGTGTCTGAGGTTAGATTTGAACTCAGGTCCTCCTGACTCCAAGGCTGGTGCTCTATTCACTGTGCCACCCAGCTGCCCCCATCCTTTTACTTTTGTGAGGAAAAAGATGTAAGTGGGAAGAGGGAAGCTCTGCTTGCATCCCCCTCTCTTTTTTTTGTAAACCCTATATTAATGGTATATCTCTTTTTGAGATACTTTTAAAATACATTCCCAGTGAATGATAATGGTGTTCTGTGTTTATGAAATAAAAAAGCTAGAAGGAGCTAACAGTAAAGTGCATTATAGGACATGGCAAATCTGCCATTTACAAATTGCAAATCTGATAAATAATGTTAGTGGTATCTCAAAAGAGTTAGAGAGAAAACTTGGCATTTTGTTAGAAATGCCAGATGTTGTATATGGAATAGAAAGGGAAGGGTCTTTACCTAGTATAGGATCCGCAGTTCCCAAACCTCTCAGATTCTAACAGTCATCTAATTAATGAAAGTATGATCTGTTTTCTTTTAGGATGTTTTTGGTGTAAGCATGGTAGTTCCTTTATTAAGTGTTCATATCAAATCCCTTGGAGCAAGCCCAACTACTGCGGGAATAATAGGTAAGTGATATAAGTTAGTAAACTAAAAACAAGTATAGATTATGAATCATTGCTATTCAACAACTAAATAGTAAGATTATTTCTCAGAGATGTTTAAAGCTGTATGATCCTGGAGTAAGTTTGTCTTAACTTTCTGTAGTTTGGTGGATAAGCTATTCATCAAGTGTTTGTTGAATATGTGCAATTTATGGAACTATGTCTTCAGTTTAACAATTCAGCCCAACAGATATTGAATTGTGGATAAAGCACTGTGTTAGACCTTGGGGAAGGTACAAAGTTTAGATAACACCTGATCCTGTCCTCCTAGGGCTTTCAGTTTAGGAGGAGGTTAAGACACATGTGTAGATAAGGATAGGGACTGTACCTATGATTTCACTGATAACAGAGAATTCTCTTGGGGACTGGGTAATCTAAAGGAACAAGCATTTATTAAGTACTCACTATATTAAGTACCCACTAAGTACCCACAGACAATGTACTAAGTGCTTCCCAACTATCTCATTTAATCCTCACAATAACCCATTTTGTAGTTGACAAAACTCAGGCAGAAAATGGTTAAGTTACTTGACCATGGTAAAGTCAAGTTAAGTGTCTGAAGCCAGATTTCTACTCAAGTTGTACTGACTCTAGACTCGGCACTCTGTCCATTGTGCCACCTAGCTTTTTCCCAGTTGAGGAAATTCCATCTACCAGTTCAGGTTAGCACCTTCTCTGCAATGTCTAGTCTTACAGAGTTGCCTAGGTTACTGTGCCCTGGGTCACAGAGCCAGTATGTTAGACTCAAGACTTGAATCCTGTTCCTGAGTCATAAGTCTCTTTGTCTTATACTGCACAGTTGTTCAGACATGGATATATTTAATGCACAGCATTGTATGATAAGTATAGTAGAGTTGCAAAAGATAAGTGCTTTATGTAGTGTGAGCTTCCTGAGGTCTGAGTGTCTTTTGATAACAGAGGGTCAAGAAAGAGGTGGCATTTGAGTTGGGCTTTAAAGAGTAGGATTTCCACAGGTAAAAAGAAGGAAGGGGTAGATTTTAGTTATTGGGAATCAAATGACATATTTGGGAAACAGAGATTACTCCAGTTTGGGTGGAGTATGAGGTACCTAAAAGGGAATAATAGAGGTTATCTGAACGTTTTCCCTCACTGCTTTGCAGAGATGGAAGTCCACAGATGTAGAAAATTGAATATGTTTTTGAAATGTTGGCCAGTGTTGCTGATTTGTTTTTTTTTCTTCTTCCTCTTAAAAATAATCTTTGTTATATGCACAGTGGCTCTCTGGAAGAGGGTAAAGGGGGGAGATAGAACAGGAAATTCCTGAGGTATAAACCAAGCAATACCAGTGAAAGTCTATTAAAATATAAATTGTGTGATAGCAAATGGTAACAGGAGAGACCTTTGAATGTCAGGCAAAAAAGTTTGAGTTTTACTCAGTAATTAGTAGGAATCCACTGAAGATTTCCGAGCAGTGACTTGAGAAGACGAGAGGTGATGATGGTGTTAGTGATGATGATGATGATGACTGTGGCAGAAGTATGAAGTATGAAGAAAGACTAGAAAAATGGAAGCAGAAAAACCTGTTGAAAAGCTATTGTATGTAGCTGGTAATTAGGCTCTGGAAGCAGAAACTCAAAGAAATGTGGAAATGTAAGGTTCAGGTTGAATTGTTGAGATTTAGTATAAAGGCATATTTTAATCTAACTACAAACTCGGAGGGTTCAGAGATAATTTGTTGGGCTTAAAATAAAAGATGTCATGAGGACCTGTGCCAGAGGGGGAGAAGAACCAAGAGAATCTCTGAAGCTAAATTGTGAAGGATTCAATTAGAGAGGGTGGTCAACAGTATTAAATGCTGGGGATAGGGTGGGTCAAGAAGAATGTCTGCAGGTCATTACCACTTTGGTGAACCTGGCGATTGAGAAGCTGTCTTAAAGACCAGTATCAGTAGATCATTTGGATGCCAAAACAAACAAATAAATAAATAGGTGAGAACAAATATTAAAGAAATGAAGGCTACGGGGGTAAATGGTTTTGCCAGAACCATTTGAACAAGTTTTTTTGAAGAAGGTTTGAAGAAATGTGGGATAGTCATGGAGTATATGTACAAGATTTTTTTTGGCGTGTCAAACTTTCTTTTGAGTTCTGGTTTTTTCAGCAGGAATGTTTGAAAGTCCTCCACCTCATTGAATGACCATATTTTCCCCTGGAATACGATGCTCAATTTTGCTGGGTAGGTGATTCTTGGTTTTAATCCAAGCTCCCTTGATCTCCGGAATATCATATTCCAGGCCCTTCGATCCCTCAGTGTAGCAGCTGCCAGATCCTGGGTTATCCTAATTGTGTTTCCACAATATTCAAATTGTTTCTTCCTGGCAGCTTGCAATACCTTCTCCTTGATCTGGGGATTCCGGAACCTGGCTATAACATTTCTAGGAGTTTTCTTTTGGGGATCTTTTTCAGGAGGTGATCGGTGAATTCTTTCAAGTTC
>JAQQSV010007026.1:0-14123 GCA_028646515.1 Pseudochirops corinnae
GGGGGGAGACAAATAGAATGAGAGGAGACAGGGAGAGACAGAATGGGGTTAATCATCTCATATAGAGGAGGCAAGGGATAACTGTTAAAATGGAGGGGAAGAACAGGAAGGCAAAAGGTAATGAGTCAACCTTACTCTCATTGAATTTGGCTTAGGGAGGGAATGACATACACTCTAAATTGGGTATCTTTCCCTACAGGAGAGTAGAGGGGATGGAGATGAGAGGGGAGGATGATGGGGGGGGAGAGGGTTGGGTGCAGGAGAGGGTTATTAGAAGCACACACTTCTATAAAGGGACAAGGACGAAGTAGAAGATAGAACGGGGGAGGGGAGGATAGGAAGGTGGTAAATATAGTCAGTCTTCCACAATTTGTCCATTGTGGAGATGTTCTGCGTAACTACATATGTACAGCCTGTATTGAATTGCTTGTCTTTCCAATGGAGGTGGGTGATGAGGGAGGAAGAGAAAGAATCTAGAATTTAAAGTTCTATAATCAAATGTTAAATATATATATATATAATTATTATTATTATAATTATCATTATTATTTACATGCAACTGGGAATTAAGATATACAGGCACTGGGGTAAGGAGATCCATCTAGCCATACCAGAAAGTCAGTGGGGTGAAGGGGAAGGATATAGGAGAGAGAAGATTGGGGGAAGGGGTATACAGTGGGATTGTCATTTTGGCGTGGTGGGTAGGGGAATCATGGGGAGAAAATTTGTAACTCAAAATCTTGTGGAAACAAATGATGTAAACTAAAAATAAACAAAAGTTAATTTAAAAAAATTTCAAAGTCAAATGTAGAAAGACAAAAATATTAAATGTATTATTTTCAGATCATAAAGCAATAAAAAATACATTCAACCAAGGGCGGTGGAAAGAGAGATTAAAAATTAAATGAAAACTAAATAATCTAATCCTAAAGAATAAGTGGGTCAAAGAACAAATCATAGGACCAATAAATAAGTTCATTAAAGATAAATACAACCTACCAAAATTTATGGGATGTAGCCAAAGTAGTATTTAGAGGAAAATTTATCTCTTTAAATTCTTACATCAAAAAAAAACAAAAATAGAACAGATCAAGGAATTGGACATGCAACTAAAAAACAACCACTTTGAAAAAGAACAAATTTAAAATCCCCAATTGAGCAGCACATTGGAAATCCTGAAAATCAAAGGTGATATTAATAATACTGAAAGTAAAAAGAAGAAAACAACTGAGCTAATAAATGTAGGAGATGGTTTTATAAAAAACAAAAAAAAAACAAAACAATAATAAAGCCATTGGTTAATTTGATCAAAAAAGAAAGAAAAAAAATATCTAGTATCAAAAATAAGAGGGGTGAAATCACCACCAATAAAGAAATTAAAACAATCATTAGGAAATATTTTGCCCAATTATATGCCAATAAATTTGACAATCTGAGCAAAATGGATGAATATTTACAGAAATATAAATTACCCAATCAGGAAATAGAATGCCTAAAAAAAAAATTAGAAAAAGAAATTGAACAAGCTGTTAATGAACTCCTTAAAAACAAAATCCCCAAAGCCTGATGGGTTCACAAGTGAATTCTACCAAACATTTAGAGAACAATAAATTCCAATACTATATAAACTATTTGGAAAAATAAGTAAAGTAGGAGTCCTACCAAACTCTTTTTAAGACACAAATATAGTGTAGATACCTAAACCAGGAAGAGCTAAAACAGAGAAAGAAAATTATAGATCAATTTCCCTAATGAATACTGATGCAAAAATTTATTGCAAGGATTATACCCTATGACCTGGTGGAATTTATAACAGGAAAGTAGTATTGGTACAATATTAGGAAAACTATCAACATAAGTGACCATATTAATAACAAAATCAACAAAAATCATATTATCTCAACAGATTCTGAAAAAGCTTTTAACCAAATACAGTACTCATTCCTATTAAAAACAATTGAAAGCTTAGCAATTACAACTGCCAGTTTAAAAAGGATGTGAGGATATAGCTCATCTGTGCAAGGTGATTGGATCCAGCAAGTTAGCTGATAGAATTAATGATGAAGAATGTCACACATCTTCTGGGAGGTGATAAGATGATGAATGCAGATTGAGACAAACAATTTTGGACATGGTCAGTATGGGAATTTGTTTTGCTTGACTATGGGTTTTTTTTTTCTTTTTTTTTCTTGGAGATTGGAAGGGATAGGAGGTAGGCAGGAGGGAAAATAAATTCTTACATATGAAAAAATATAATTTAATTTAAAAAGAAGATGGTTGTTCTCTTACTAAATCCTTGTTTGTCTTGAATTTGTCTTCATTTTGCAGATGACAAAACCATTGCCCAGAGAGAGAAATTAATAAAGGTCACACAGGTAATAAATGGCAGAGCTTATCTACAGTCATCCTTTGGCACTCATATAGTTTTACTAAACCAAATAAGGAGAAATAAAAAATAAAATATAATAAGAAGGAAGAAAGGGAAGACTCCAAGGAAGTGTCAATCAAAAATTAAAGAGTGGAAGCCAGGTCACAAAGAAAAAATTGTACCACTATATCAATGAGAAAAAAATCATAGGATTATATCTAGAGAGGAAATAGATCTTGGAGGTCATCTAGTCCAAAACATTTGATGAAATAAGAAACTAAATTCCAGAGATGTTAATAGCCAGCACTTTCTACTACACTAAGTCTTTCCATGAAAGTTGAAGAAGTCACAACAATTCAGAATCAAGAGAATACTAAGGAAGATAGACAAATGCTACCAACTAGCAAGGATTCTTTTACCGTACTGTAATAGTAATGCAAATTTGAAGATCTTCCCTGCCCCTTAATAAGATAAATATAATCATTTGGAATCTATGGTAGGAGGATTAAGTAGAGCAGGAAGGGTGGAGCAAGGCTGAGAGGAAGGTGGGAGTCAGAGCAGTTAGAAGGGAGGGAGGAGAGAGGATGCAGGCAAGGAGACAACTAGGCTTGTGAGTGTTTGTAGGAAGGCTCAGGGATAGTGTTGCTCTCTGCAGTGTTATTGTATGTAGATTTCTTTGTTGCAATGATGAATTTGGTTTTCTGGTGTTGGGATTTGGCTTTCTGGTGCCTGAATAAATGTTTTGCTTCTGTCTTCTATATGTTGAGTCTGTTATATTAAGAATTACAACGGTATATTCATAGTTGCTGTTGGTACTATGAATATCATGTTGGCACTACAAGAAGATAGGTGAAAGTAGTGATTTTACCTATGCAAATAACATATGAATATAGGGATGACCTGGCTGATTAGTAATGTGGGATCTTCCTGAAGCAAGTTTGCAAGTTATGACAAAGAGAATGTTAATAATTTTCAGTCCAACTGACTACTATATAAGAATATGTAGATTCACATTGGAATGCAACAAACTCAGGGGGAAGGTATCATTTAACTTTTTCTTTGTATCCTTAGCCCTTAGCCTGGTGCCTGGTACACAGTAAGTACATAATAAATGCTTTGAGACTTGAAGTGGGTTCAGATCTAGACTCTGTCAGTTAGAAGTGTGATCTGAACTTCTGTCTGAAAACTGTGACTATGAAGAAGAAAGGAAGATGGAACAAATGAAGCACTGACTGTACAGATGGTATCAAAGTAAAGGATTTTATTTTCTGGATCATGGCTTAAATCCTTGCAGGATTCATAGTGGGAAGGGATCACAGATATACAGTGAAATCCACTCAGTGGAAGAAAACTAAGGCCTATCAAAAGGAAATAACCTCCCAAGGAAGTAAGTTAGCAGAGTCAGGATTTAAACCCAGGTCCTTCTGACTCCGTTCAGAGGGCTCAAGACCATGTATCTTGACAATAGGCAGAAGATTTCATCTGCTGACTGAGCAGAAGGTATGTGGCAGGTAACTCACTGACTTTTAAGTTTAAAGATAAGAGAAAAGTAATGACCAGTTAAAACTGTAAAGCCAGATATTGTGGAGGCTAACAGGTATAATACAGAAAGAACTACAGTAAAGGTGTCTAGTGATTCTAAGGAAGGAAAAAAAGTCCCAAACAATACCTATGCTATATAATATCACCTAATCTTTCACTATTGCAAGAGAATTAAAAAATATTATTAAGGCAGGTATCACATACAACTTATTATAATATCTCCTTTCCTCAAGCCACAATCTCCACCCCAACTCACCTCTCTCAGCACAGAACTGTGCCTACAGCTTTATTCGAGAAGACTGAGGCTTTCCAACATAAGCTCCTCCAATGCCCTTTTTCCACATCCCAAAACCTCTCCATGACTTTCACCACTTTTGCTTCCTCCTCTCCAATCTCAGCAGATGACACCCTTCCTACTTATAAAAACTTATATCACACCTCTCAAGTAGATTTCATTGAGTTCATGAACTTGGCTAGAGACAAATAAATTAGGATTTTACTTTTACTATCTTCTAACTGAAATTTACCGTTTCTGACACTGAGGAGTACACAGGCTTTAAAAAACTGTGAAAAGGGTTCATGATAGAAAAAAGTAAAGAACTCCTGCTCTAAATATTGTTTGACCAAATCAGAATACAGTAAGCTATCACTTCTTTCACAATAAATTCTGCGCTTCTCCTAAAGTCAAAGATGACACTCAAGTCTTTTGACTTCAAGAAGTCACAGTTGACTCACAATGAATTAGAAGTCCAACAGATCCTTTAGAACTCTTTAAATGGGTGCATAGTTATCATTCTGTGCATATATACAGCTTATTATTAAAAAATATTCGTGTAGTACTTTACATTTATCACTATTAAACTTCATTTGGTTAGTCTGGCCCAACAATTAGGTTATTGAGATCTTTTTTTTGTCCTGGATTCATGGAGGCAGCACATGGTATACAGTAGAGAAAGTGCTTAACTGAATTCTGACTCTAACTAGTTTTGTTGCATTGGGCAAGTCACTTCCCTTTCTCTGACCTTTAGCATCCTCATCTATAAAACAGAGATAAAAATACTTGGAAGTATTACTACCTCATAAGATTGTGGTAGGGAAAAAGCACTGTAAAACTTAAAGTTTTGTAGTAATATCAATTAAATTACAATCCAGTGGGTCAATTATTACTGTAAACATTTTCATGACTCAAGTTGAAATTCCCTTTTGTTCCTCTGCTTCCAAAAAAATATGTACTGCATGCTTGCTAACTCCATTTTCCCACTGCCCATTTACTCTTAAACTCCTGGAAATCTGGCTTCTGGGAAGCTGAGTCAAGGTGGTGGATTGTGGAATAAAAGTCAGCATTTTTACTCAGCTTTCCCAACACACTTCCTCCACAACAACCTAGAAAATGTACCAAACCAAATTCTGATCAGAAAAAAAAAAAAAAAGAAAAAAAAGTCAATGAGTCATTTCTTCAGTCTACAACATTTTAGGAAGATTGACAAAGAGGTCTACAGACAAGGGGCCAGGAGTGTAGTGCAAAAGCAGCAGTAGTTGGAAGCAATCTAGTGCTCAGGGACTGTAAGAAGAGTGAGGCTGAATACCTGGGTAGAAAGCACAGGAACAGAAAGAGATCCCAGGAGACTCCTGAACGAGCACTGTGAATAGGAATTACTGCCAGCTGGCAGCTCTGTTGTCCATTACCCAGTTCCAAGTCACAACTCCAGAGTAGGAGAGACAGACAGACACAGAGACAAGATAGACAGACAGACAGACATAGAGAGAGAGAGAGGGAGAGCGAAACCAAGACTCAAGCTGTAGGTGGAACAAGAAACAAGTTCCAAAATCTTAACTGTGTGGATCTGAGTCTACAAGCAGAGAGGAGACTCAGTTCCAATCTTTAGCACTGCATATAAGCACAAAGTAGAATAACCAGTGCAAGAAGGCAAGAACAAAGGGGAGTCAAGCAGTTCACTTCTCTGAACCTTCAGAACTTCTCAGTTGGCTAACAGCAACTGGGTCCAGTTACTTAGGGGAAGTACTAAGTACTTTGGCTAAGATGACAAAAATGGAAAATGACAAATGCTGGAGAGGATACGGGAAAAGAAGTAACTAATCTATGATTGGTGGAGCTATGAATTAGTCCAACAATTTTGGATAGCAATTTGGAACTATGCCCAAATACTGCTACAAGGTTTATACCTGAAAGAGATTAAAGAAGAAAAAGACCTATGTGAACAAAAATATATATATCAGTTCTTTTTGTGGTGACAAAGAATTGGAAACTGAAGGGATGCCTATAAACTGGGGAATGGCTGAACAAGTTATGGCACATGAATGTGAAGGAATATTATTGCACTGGAAGAATAGCTTCAGAAAACCCTGGGAAGACTTGTATGAACTCATGCAAAGTAATGTGAACAAAACCAGAACAATTCATACAGTAATAACAATATTATAAAGATAATCAACTATGAAAGACTTACTAACTGATCAACACAATGACCCACTGCATCTCAAATGATTCATGATAAAACAAGTCATTCACCTCCAGATAAAGAACTGATAAACAATGAGCAGAGTGAAAAATTCTTCTTTTCTCTTTCTCACATTTTTTTTTTTTTGGTGGTGGTGGTGGTGGGGCAGAACATAGCTATTCAGAAAAACAAAAATGAACAAACAAAAAAAGAGATCTGACTTATCTCCCTATCCCTCTATTGAAACTTTTCAAAGTCATCAATTACTTCCTAACTGTCAAAATCAGGCTTCTATTCAGTTAACGATTATCTTTGACCTTTCTTCAGAATTCCGTGTTGACTATATCTTTAATATCCCTTCTTGTGATTTTCAGTATACTGCTTTCTCATGATTCTACTACTCTTCTCTTTGATTCATTTTTTCTTTGTTTATCTGCTGGTTCTTTCTTATGCTACTTGCTAAGGGTCAGCATCCCTCCTCAGCCTTCCTTTGTTCTATTTCAACAGTAGCTTCCTTCTCCTATCTCCATATCATTTCCTCCCACCCACCCCCACCTATCTTGGCAAATGAGTACCTTATAGCACACCATCAAGAGTCAATCAATACTTATGTGCTAACTATTTCCCAGGTACTGTGCTAAGTGCTGGGGATAGGAAGACAGGTAAAAGAAGTTCCCCACTCTTAAAAAGCTCATACTCTAATGAGGTTGGAGACAATGTGAAACAATTATGCACAAACAAGCTACAGACAGGATAAACTGGGATAGGGGGAAGGCAATAAAATGAAGACAGATCTGGAAAGTCTTCCTGTAGAAGGAGGGATTTTGGCTGGGACTTTAAAAAAGTCAGATAAGTCAGGAGATGATGATGAGGAAGGAGAGCATTTCCAGCACGGAGAACAGCCAGGGAAAATGCTGTCAGATGGCGTATAAATCTTTAAGAATATAAAGCATTATATCTCATTTATAAAAAAGAATTTTAAAAATAATTTTATTTATAGAATTTTTTAAGAGCTTCACAAATCAAAAGATAACTTGAAACACTACAAAGCCAGAAGTAGAAATTCTTGGGCTATACTAACAGCAGATATATTCATAGTACAATTTAAATCTCTTAAGTTCATCATTTAAGATACTGAATCATTTGGTATTCATCTATCTATGAAAGGAATTATTCTTGTAATATATAACTCATATATAACAGCTCATAGTTGGGCTGAAAATTTTAAAAATTTCAAATGAATCCACATCTCTCACTGATGTTTTGATTCAGTTTTTAAAAAAGAGAAACTTGGACATAATGAGAAAAGAGCCTTACCAGGAGCCCAAGACAACAGAATGACAATTTTGGTTAGTCTTCATTTTAAATTAATCTAACTTCAAGCAAACAAACCAATTTATAGCAACTGGGCAGCATAGTGGATAGAGTACTAACCCCAGAAGCAGGAAGCCCTGATTTTAAAACCAGCTTCAGACACTTACTATATGTGAACCTGGGTCAAGTCACTTGCACTTTGCCTCAGTTTCCTAATCTGAAAAATGAGGATTATAATGGAATCTTCTTTCTAGAGTTTTTGGAAGGATAAAATGAGATGATATTCATAAAGCAAACTTTAAGGTAATATACAAATGCTCTTATTATTATCAATAATAACCTAATAAGTTAGTGGTAGAGCTGGGAATAGATTTTACTTGCTTACCATATAACTTTGGTGAAAACATTTAACTTTTCCTTGCTGTGGCTTCTATATTAATTTTTTAAATAATAAAATGTCATCAATTATAAAATATCCTTAGACCTGACATGAAATCAGTACTTTCTGCTTCAGTTAGTCTGTTTGATTTGGCCTGGGGACAACTGAAACTTGCAGACTCACTAACTTTATGTTGAAAATAACTAGGATCAAAATAATACCACAGGCATGATGTAACTATGGTAGCTCAAAATTCATTTGAGCATTGGCATTCTTTTCTGGAAAAAGAATTTAGATGCTGTTCCTTAAAGACTGGAATGAAATAAGTACATGAAGAGTTGATTAAAATGACTAGCTATAACATTTCCATGATTAGCAAAATAGCTAAATTCTTCTGTTCTTTCTGACCCTAATTCAACCACTAGATTTTTTACCATATCACAGGAATGAAAAACTAGGGACAGAATTGAAGTTAGGAAAAGTTTTCCTTTTTAACAAATCTTCGGTGTTTAACTATCATAAAGGAAAGCATTAAACTGGGGGCCCACAGAATATACATTACAGTAAAAACTCCACTGCTTATATAATGGGAACCAGTAATATTCTGGACTATTTTGTTGGTTGCATGTTAAATGTAGGATGAATCTTTTAAGCAGAAAATCACAATAAGAAGAATTAGCTTTGCCCTATTTTAGGTAAGCTAAGGAATCAAAATCCTCTAGTGAGATGCTTATTCTACCACTTTCAAATGAACACCTGGCAAATTTGACCTGTCTTTTGATTTATCAGTTATCTGAATAACAGGAAAAGTAAATTCCTACTTTGCATTATACTACTGAACTCAAAATTATTAATAATACTTGCTGATATTTATAGGGAAAGGATTATATTCATAAGTGAATCTCTTCTCTTTCTTAAACTCCTAAGAAATAAATGACATTGGGGCAAAAATCTTGAATTTTAAAGGTATTTACATGAGGTCATATGGTTCCATATTCTCTACCATACTCAATCCCAACCCTACCCCTCAAAAAGTCCCTACCAAAAATAAGTCCCTCCCCCAAGCCTACCCCACTCAGACTCAGGCTCACAATTCCCTCTCCTTTGCTCACTATACCCCCATGTCTCCTTTTCTCTTTCAGCAAATGATCTTGTTTTCTGCTTTCTAGGCCATCTAGCTTGAGATACCAACTTGTTCATCTTTAACATATCTTAGTCTCTACCATACGTGCTCTTGGTATGTCCCTGTAGCATATTTCCCTAAAACAGTGGTTCTCAACCTTCCTAATGCCATGACCCTTTAATACAGTTCCTCATGTTGTGGTGACCCCTAACCACAAAATTATTTTCGTTGCTACTTCATAACTGTAATTTTGCTACTGTTATGAATCTATCTGATATGCAGGATGTATTTTCATTGTTACAAACTGAACATAACCCACAGGTTGAGAACCGCTGCCCTAAAACAATCTAAGAAGCTGTACTCCAGATCCTTTCCCTTCTTAATTCCTAGAAATCCACATACTTCTCTCCCACCCCTAGGATCTTTTCTCTTTTCCTCTCAACTAGTACTTTCCTGTCTCCCCAGAAACATTAATGTACTTTTCCCATCAAGGAAAAAACAAAACAAAAATAGGTAAACAAGAAACAGAACAAAATATTCACTTGAACCTCGTTTTCTTCAGCTACAATCTTACTTTCACACTTTATTTCTTGAATGAGATAAGTATTCTCATTGCCTATTTTTCAATATCACATCTCTGTTTAATTATCCTGAAACCTAGCTTCTATCCTTACCAGTTTACAGAAAATAAATTCTGAAGAATAACTTGACATATCTCCTGCTCTTCATTCTTTTTTTGTTTTGTTTTAACATAACACCACCAAATTGTTGTAGCAGAAAAGAGCAGGAAACAAAAGAAATGCTTATCAACTGGTGATATTACATCAACATATTACTATGCTGATGGAAATGATAAATATGATGAATAAAGAGAAATATGAAAAAAGACTTACATGTACCAGTACAAAGTGAAGGAAGTAGAACTAAGAAAATATACACAATAATCACAACAATATAGATGTAAAGAAGCACTACAAAACAATAAAAATTAATGTCACATAATTATAAAGAACATGCTTGGCTCTGAGGAAGACATATGAGAATGTATCTTCCCTATTCTATACAAAGGTGAGAGACACTACAGATATATTCAGATTTTTTTTTCAATATATTGATTGGGTTTCCTTTTTTTTTTCTCCTTCTTTCTTAAAAAGTTCTATGTGATGGCTGAGAGAGGGAAGGAGAAGGGATACAGTAGAAATTTTAGTTGAAAAAAAACAACAATCCAAATATAGTAATAAAACTTTCACTTAAAAAAGTAACACTCTTAACTTCATAGGTTTCCTCCTAGTGCTTTGACTGCTCCTTTATTAGCTCTTCTGTGTTTGTCTATTAACCCTTTACTATGTTCTTTAAGGTTCAGTTATTAATCTCCTCTTCACTTTCATGATTAACGGATTCCATCTAGCATTTCAAACACAATTACTATGCAGAAATAGAATGGTATAGTTGAATGTGTTGAATTTGGAGTTATAGTTTGATTTCTGGCTCTGCTACTAACTACCTGTGTGACCTCAGGTCAAGCTGCTTACACTCTTTGGGCTTCAGTTTCCTCAATTGTAAAGTGAGGGGCTTAGATCAGACGAATTATAAACACTATCTTCCAAAATTCTAGTGCCATGATCTAATGATTTCTCAAATCTTTATCTCAAGTTTTTACCAAAGCACCAAAACTATAGAACATTATTGTGGGACTACTGGTTCCCATACTACAAAGATTCTATAGCCAGTAATATAGTCTAAGCTCACATATATTTTAACACCTACCTTCTTTGTTATATACCTCTATAAATTTACCTCAGGGTTGACATTTATCAATGAATCAACACTGTTTGAATTGTTGAAACACCTATTATTATTCACCTATTATCATCTAGTCTACATTTCCATCTTGTCCACAAGGATGTTTTAGAACAGTGGTTCTCAACCTTCCTAATGCCGCGACCCTTTTATACAGTTCCTCATGTTGTGGTGACCCCCAAACATAAAATTATTTTTGTTGCTATTTCATAACTGTAATTTTGCTACAGTTATGAATCTATCTGATATGCAGGATATATTTTCATTGTTACGAATTGAATATAACCCACAAGTTGAGAATCGCTGTTTTAGAGGAATGGTATCAAAGTCAAATAGAAATGGGGTTAATAATAAATATATACATAGATCTCTGTAGGTTGCATATTGACTTAGTTTTAAAATGTAATATTACCTATATTTTACTGCATTTTTATTTTGTTAAATATTTTCAGCTATATTTTAATGTATTTGAGGCCACACTTGGGAGTGTTGAAGGATGGCATGTTTGACACTTCTGTTGACAAATGACACAATGAAATACAGGTGAACTATTGTTATTTTAGAGTTTATGATAGAAAATAAGTGAATGCTGGATCTACTCTGACATGACAGATGACAGCCAGATCTATATACCCAGCTCTGTATTATTTCCTGAACTTAGTCCTATATTGCTAATTGCCTACTAGACATACTGAAATGCATGTCATCTCAAATTCAACATGTACAAAAACACTCATTATCTTTCTTCCCAAACCTACCCCTCCTATATATTTCCCTGTCTCTATGGAGGGTACCACTCTTTCAATCACTCGGAATTGAAACTTTGGAGTCATTCTTTTTTCCCCACTTTCTTTCACCCCATATTTTTAATCAGTTGGCAAGTCTTGAATCAGGGAGACCTATCAAATCCTGCCAGACTCTTACTACCTAGGTGACACTTAACTTCGTTCTGCCTAAGTGTAGAAATGGGGATAATGGATTTCTTAAGAGGCAGGGCCAAGATGGTGGCAAAGAAGCAGGAAAACTCCATGAGCTCCCCCTTACCCACCTAAAATACCTATAAAATATGACTCTAAACAAACTTTAGAGCTACAGAACCCACAAAATGACAGAGAGAAACAAATTTCCTGCTGAAGACAACCCAGCAGGAAGGGTCCATTGCAGCACACTGGGAGCTGAGCCCAACCCCCTCCGCAAACCCACCCCCCAGCCCATAGTTTTAGCTCCAGGGTGTCCCCAATCAGTCACGGCTAGAGGGACTTCAGGAAAGTAGATCACTAACAGCTGTGGGTGTTTCCAGAATTATCAACCCATAAACATCAGAGGCAAAGTAAAAGGTCAGTGTGGACTTTGGGAACAGGAAGACCGAGAGTGCTGTCTAGCCTCTGCCCCTGGAAGGGAAAAGCTGCTCAGGCGCGGTGGCCATGCAGCCACCTCCACATGGCTGTGTTAGAGCACCTGGCCTGCAGATCATAGCGGGACCAAGTAACCATTCTGAGGAGTAATCACTCTTGCCTTAACCTGCTTGGATCTGGACTGCTGTCTTGGATGGAGGTCCTGGGCTGTGTGACCAGGTGCCAGAGCCTGTGGAAGCTTCAGAGAGGGCACACAACTAATAGCTCTGACAGCTGTGAAAACCCCAGCAATCTGGGACAGAGCTCTCCTCTCTGGAAGCAGAGCTCCACTGTGGTAAAAAGCTTAAAAGTCAAGTAATTGAGTGGCCACATGAGCAAGCAAAGGAAGCAAAGCAAGTACAGCAATGCAATTTTAGATTCCTTTTTTGGGGATGAAAAGGATCAAAGCATGGAACAGGAGGAAGACAACAAAGTCAGAACTCTAGCACCAAAAGCTTCCAAGAAAAATTTAAACTGGTTACAGGCCATGGAGGAGCTCAAGAAGAATGTTCAATATCAAGGAAGAGAAGTGGAGGAAAAATTGGGACTGAAGAAAATAACACCTTAAAAAATAGACTAATTAAAATGGCAAAAGAGGCTTGAAAAGCCAATGAGGAGAAGAATGCCTTAAAAAGCCAAATTTGCCAGATGGAAAAAAGAATCTCAAAAGCTCACTGAAGAGAATAATTCCTTCAGAATTAGACTGGAGCAAATGGAAGCTAATGACCTGATGAGAAATCAAGATATTATTAAACAGATTCAAAAAAGTGAAAAAATAGAAGGCAATGTGAAATATCTCATTGGAAAAACCACTGACCTGGAAAATAGATCCAAGAGAGATCATGTAAAAATTACTGGACTACCTGAAAGCCATGATTAAAAAAAACAAAAACAAAAACCCTAGAAATCATCCTTCAAGAAATTCTGAAGGAAAATTGCCCTGATGTTTTAGAACCAGAGGGCAAAATAGAGGTTGAAAGAATTCACCAATCACCTCTTGAAAAAGCTACCCAAAAGAAAACTCCTAGGAATGTTATAGCCAGGTTCCAGAGTTCCCAGATCGAGGAGAAAATATTACAAGCAGCCAAGAAGAAACAATCTGAATATTGTGGAAACACAATCAAGATATAACACAGGATCTGACAGCTTCTACATTGAGGGATGGTAGGGCTTGGAATATCATATTCCAGAGATCAAAGGAGCTGGGATTAAAGCCAAGAATCACCTACTAAGCAAAACTGAGTATAATGTTTCAGAGGAAAATATGGTCATTCGATGAAATAGAGGACTTTCAAGTTTTCTTGACAATAAAACCAGAGCTGAATAGAAAATCTGCATTCAGATACAAGAAGCAAGAGAAACATGAGAAGGTAAACAGGGAAAAGAAATCATAAGGAACTTATCAAAGTTGAACTATTTACATTCTACATGGAAAAATGATAATTATAACTTACGAAACTTTCATCATTATGAGGATAGATGAAGGGAATATAAATGTATATATATATATATATGTATAAATACATATCTATATGTCTATATAGGAGGGTATATGGGCATATGAATACATATGTGAGTGTGTGTATATTACATAGACAGAAGGCATAGGATCAATTGAATAGGAAGGGATGATACTTAAAAGATGAAATTGAGAGATGAGAGAGGAATACAATGAGAGAAGATGAGGAGAGACAGAAGGGAGTAAATTATCTCATATAGAAGAAGCAAGGGCAAACTGTCACAA
>JAQQSV010007027.1:0-14122 GCA_028646515.1 Pseudochirops corinnae
ATATGGTTCCTCGTAGCCAAGCTGACTTTAGTGGGAAGTATCTTTGTGTGCGTTTTGGAGTTCTAGGATTGGTTTAGAGTCCTATTCCATGGGTATTTTGGGGTGGCTATGTGAGAGCTGCGATATCTTGCTGTTGCTACGCCGCCATCTTGGCTCCACCCCCCCATAGTCATTTCTTATACACACCACTATTCCATTAAGTCAATAGAACCATAATTTATTCAAGCATTCCCCAAAGAAAGGGGGCATCCACTCTGTTTTCATTTTTTACTACCATGGAAAATGGTGGTGCATATATTGATACTATGGAATATTGATTTCTGTCTTTAAGCTAAGCACCAATATATATGTGTTAACCTCTAAGTCAAAGGGTATGACAGCTTAGTTTTTCTAACGTAAAGAAGTGACCTGCTCTGTAACAGCTCAACCTAAGTCTATTAGTGTCTGTCTTGCATTATCTTGTCCCATTTGCTGTGTATGAGTTCAAACTTCAAAGTTGTTGTAACTTATTCTGCACTTATTATTGATTTGGGTCACTTTTTCATATGTTGGACAGCTGACATTTCTTCTTTTGAAAACTCCATACCATGATGGTCCAACTGAAGGTCACACCATACAAAGATATGCCATAAGAAATAGAGACATTTGGCTTCAAGGGAATAAAAAAGATTTAAGATAGTTTTCTTCACAAACTTGAAGACCTGGGATTAGGTTTGTTCTACTTGGCTCCAGAAGACCAAACTTGGTGCAGTAGGTGGAACTTAAAGAAAAGCAGAATCTAGTCAACAAACACTGACTATGTTATGTGCCACACCAGGCTAAGAGGCTAAGTGCTAGGAATACAAGTATCCCTTCCCCCAAAAAACAAGCAGTTTCTGCTCTCAAGGGGTTTACATTCCAATGGGGGAAGACTACATAACAGGGAACTGAAAAGTATTATTTCTGTTGAGGGAGAGCAGGGGAGAGAAGGTAAAGAAGTCAGAAAGTCAGATGTTGAGTTGGGAGTCAAGGTGGGTGAAGTGAAAAGACCTGAAAAATTAATAACTAGATCTGAAGTGAGTGAGTGAGCTGCCTCTATAAATAGTGGGTTTCACCATTTCCTTCCATTAAAGGTTTGCCAGCAAAGACTACTACTGACCATTTGTCAGCGAGAATGTAGATGATATTCTTATTCAAATAAATGTTATCGTGGATCACATCTTTCCAACTATAAGTATCTCTGTGATCCAGGTGCTTATTTATAATAGATTGGGGATAATTCAAGACTCCAGTATTGGCTCTGCCCCTACTTGATGACCTCGAGCAGGTCACCTTATCTATCTGAGCCTCCATTTTCTAAAAACAAAGGTTACACTACCCTTTGTCTAATGTTCCTTTGAACTGTAAAACCATGATCTCATCACCCTAATTCCCAAAACTTTATTCTGCACTTCTTTTCCCTTTTGTGTCAAAGGTATAACATTCAACAGAGTACTCATCTACAATCTACATTTTGTCAGTAGGTGTCCTCAGCTCCTTACATATAATATGCTTACAACCTTATGTTCAAGCTTCTAGTTCCAGAAAAACTAGTTCTCATTATCATTATTAGTTCTCATTAACTCTTATCAATTCTGTATATCTGAATTTCCAAATATAAAGGGTTTTGAGAATGAAAGTGATACTTCTCCTATATATTTAGAAAACAAATTTTAAGAATACTGTCAATATCTGATCCATTTTCACAACCTTAACTGAAATCCCAAAATAAAATTTATGTTTAAATTTAATATATTAAACAGATTTGCCATCCCTTCCCTAGAACGAAATTATTTAAGAGTTTCTTCAAAAAATAAATAAGAATAGATTGGAGAAGTAAGACTATATAAGAATGTGAAGAGAGTTAAATAAAAATATTACAGAAAGTATTCAGTAAAAAAAAGAAAAAGCTCTCAAAATAAAAGCATGTATTAAGCTTACCTGTGTAGCTTTGTCCCTCATACATGGAACAGATTGCCCATGATTATCCCGAGGCCAGTGTCCTGCAAGATAAGGGGCAGCAAGTGTATCTAATGAAGAAGTACGACGAATAATGCTGGAAGGACTTGATGAAGGTGGCCGTGGTTTGTCACCTAAACCAAAGACAAAAACATTTATTTGGGACAGTTTATTGAAAGAAATGAGAAAAAAAAAAAACAAAGCCAGATCCTAGCAAACAAAAAGTTTCATATAGTTTATAGCCAAATACCTAAGATTTTGATGTTTTCCTCTACTAAACGTAGGTTATTATTGATTTCTTCCAATGAGTTAAAACCTTACGCTAGGTCAAAGGATATGAAGAAACAGTTCTCAAAGGAACTGCAAAGTATCCACAACTACATGAAAGAATACAAATCACTAATAAGAGAAATGCATATCAAAATAACCCTGAGGTTTCACCTCACACCCTACAAATTGGCAAAAATGACCCCAAAATGGCAACAGTCAACATCAGAGGAATTGTGGAAGGATAGGCATATTAATACAATGGTAGCAGAGCTGTAGAATGGTACCACCGCTTTTTGGTATTTATTATTTAATTTTCCCCAGGTACATGTGAAAACAATTTTTAACATTTGTTTTTAAAACTTTTGAGTTCCAAACTCTTTCCAGGCTTCCCTCCCCACCACACACCCACTGAGAAGGCAAAAAATTCCATATAGGTTATTTACATGTAGTCATGCAAAATATATCTATAGTAGTCATGTTATAAAAGAACACACAGATTAAAAAGAAAATTCTGTATTCAGACTCCATCAGTTCTTTCTCTGGGGATGGACAGCATTTTCCATCACACATCCTTCAGAGTTGTAGTGGACTGCTGAGAGTAGCTAAGCCATTCACAGCTGATCATCTCACAATATTACTGTTACTGGTACAACCATTTTAGAAAGTAATTTGTAACTGTAAATAAAGCGACTGAAATGTCTATACCCTTTGAACCAGAGACTCCATTATTGAGCTTATATCCTGAGGAAGCCACTGATAAGAAGAAAGTCCCCATATACATAGAAGCATTTTTTGTGATAGCTAAGAATTGCAAACAAAGAAGACATCCGTCAAATGGGTTAAACAAACTGTGGTACATGGATATAACAGAATATTACAGTACTGTAAGAAATGATGTATTTGATGAAGCCTGGAAAGACCTATATGAACTGATGCAGAGTGAAGTAAGCAGAGCCAAGAAAGCAATATACACAGTAACTACAACAATGCAAATGTGAAAAACTACATACCAAAAAATAAAAAATATATGCAACAAAACTGTAAAGACCAAGCGAGACTCAAGAAGATGAGAGGATATAACCCCCTCGCCACCCCACCTCCCTGCCCTGGCTACTCCTTCGTGGAAGTGGCAGGCCCACAGAGGTTACCCACTGCACATGCTTTCAGACTTGTTAGTTCCTACAGATGCCAAATTCATACCCAGGCTTTTGTTCATAATGGTAAATTCAAAGAGGAAATGAGGGGAGCCTGAGATTAACAGATTTCCTAAAGAAGGAAAAGATGAAGTTTACACTGTGCCTTGGTGCTTTCCAATTAAGTTTCTTGTCATTTCCTATGTGGAGGACTGAATCTATTTCACTGAATATTTACAAATAATTTTTAGGTTGCTACATATTTAGCAACTAATAGCCAACAGTAGAAGCAGTCAGGGGTCACAGGTCCAATATCCTATGGAGATTCTATACAGGTAAAAATCTATTTCATCTACAACATGCTAGGTCCTAAAGTAACTAGCCAGTTGCCTTGCACTGATGTGTTCTTGAGAGCTCTGTGTGTGAGTGTGTGTGTGCACGTGTGTGCACACGTGCAAAGTGTATGTCAGGGAGAGTTTGAGAAAATCAGAAACTAGAAGGGCCACAGAAATAACACAGATCAAACACGTTCATTTTACATTACAAATTATGCCACAGAGAAATTACATTACCTGCTAAGGTTAAGCATACAGTAAGTAGTAAGAACAAATACCAGAAGGGATCCAGCTCCATTATACAATAAGTAGGTAAAGGGTCATCCACCCCCAACCATTTGAAGATAAACCTACCACTAACTAAAAGCAAATTCAACTTTGGGAAGGTAGCAAAGTGATAGGATACAAGGGACATGGTTTTCAGTGAAATCACTTGAAAACATTGTAAGAAATTTGAAATTTACTCAAAAAGTCAATGAGAAAACTGACCAAGGGTACCAATTATGAGTGGAAGTTGCTACATCTATGATGGAGTATGTTAAGGAGAGAAAAACAAAACGAAATAATAAAAGCAGCAATTGAAATATGCAAGAAATAATGACAAATGCCACTGAACAGGTAAAAGAACCACTAGAGGAATTTTAAAGAACAAAAAAAAGGAAAAAAGAAAAACATGTATACTTTAAAACTTTCTATTAAAGAAAGCAAAGTAAGAAGTATACAAGGAGCAAACTCCTTTCATACATCTAAAAACAAAGTAAACACAGAATTTAAATGATACAAGCTAATAAAAATCTACCAAAATATAAAATGAGGATTATAAGTTGCTTAATATCTTTTTTAAAAAAATGTTACAGGGCAGCTAGGTGGTGCAGTGAGTAGACCACTGGCCCTGGAGTCAGGAGGACCTGAGTTCAAATCCAGCCTCAGACACTTGACACTTACTAGCAGTGTCACCTTGGGCAAGTCACTTAACCCCAACTGCCCTGCCCTCCTCCCTCCAAAAAAAAAAAACACCATTTAAAAATATTACAGTACAACTGAAACACTCGAAATTCAGGTAGAAAAAGAAACAATGTGAAATACTGTGGATGTATTCAGTGGACAAAAGATACTTTAAAATTTAAAGAAAAAGCAAAAACAAAAAACAACTACAGACCAATGTCCCTAATAAACAATGATGTAAAAATTTTAAATAAAGTATCAACAAGCTCAAACAAAATGATAGAAACAGACACTATAATCACATTTGATTTATACCAGTAATGGAGTGATTAATTCAACAGAAGACATTATAGTGAACAATATTAATAAGAAATAATAAAAACAATGATTTTATCCACAGATGCTTAAAAAGGATTTTCACAAAATCCACCATTCACTTCTATTAAAAATTCTAGCACTCTTAGAAATAAATGGAATTTTAAAAGTATTTATCTAAATTCAAGAGTAAACTTTATATGTAATGCAGAAAAATTAGAAAAAGCCTTTCCAAGGAAAAGGACCCACATGTACAAAAGTATTTATAGAAGCTCTTTTTGTTGTGGCAAAGAACTGGAAATTGAGGGGATGTCCATCAACTAGGGAACAGTTAAACAAGTTGTAGTGTATGAATGTACTGGAATATTATTATGCTATAACAAATGAAGAGCAGGAAGATTTCAGAAAAACCTATAAAGACTTATATGAACTGATGCTGAATGAGGGGAGCAGAACCAGGAGAATATTGTACACAGTCATAGCCACAGTATGTAATGACTAACTTTGATAGACTTGGCTCTTCTCAGCAATGCAAGGTTCTAAGACAACTCCAAAAGCCTCATGATGGAAAATGCCATCCACATCCAGAGAAAGAATTATGGAGTCTGAATGCAGATCAAAGCATACTGTTTGCCCTTTCTCTTTTTTGTTTTGTTTTGTTTCTTCTTTCTTATGGTTCATTTCATTGGTTATAATTCTTCTTTGCAACATGACTAATGTAAATATTTAATGTGAATGTGTATGTAGAGCCAATAGCAAATTGCATGCCAGCTTGAGGAAGGCAGAGGAAACAGAGGGGGGAGAATATTTTGAACTCAAAAGCTTATGGAATTAAATGCTGTAAACTAAATAAAATAAATAAATTGGAAAATAAAACAAAGAAAAGGCCTTTCCAATAAAATCAAGGGTAAAGCAAAGAAAGATATGCCCATTTATCATCACAACTATGTATCATACTAACAGAAATGATAGCAATGTCAAGAAATAGAAATGGAGGGAATAAGCAAAGCAGAATAAAAAAAGAAAAGAAGTAACAGTGATCCTTTCCACATCACAGGGAGTAGGATGGCAGCAGTCCGACAATCTGGAAAACTCAAGTAAAATTTTTTGGACCTCGCTTTGTACTAGAGAAGAAGTCTGAATTTTTTTCTTTTAATTTTATGGGGTTTTTATAGTACCTTATTGTAAAATTTGGGTTGATATTATACGTAACTATACATATATTTTATACATTTCTGAGTTCCTAAACTTTTTCTGTGTTGTCTTCTGGCCTCTGTGTGTCACCTGTGGCTTCTGCAAAACTCCCCGAAAATTCTCATTAATTTGTTATGGCAACCCATGATATATCAAAACCATAATGTGGAGGGGATAACCGTATCACTTTCTTTTTTTTTCTTTCCATATCACTTTTTACAAATGATATGGTAGTATATTTAGGTATACTCTAGGAGTCTTCCTTAGAGAGTCAATTAAAATTAATTGAACTAATAACTTTATCAAAGTTGCAGGATATGAAATAAATTTAAATATATCATTTTATAATTCTTTTTAAAAAAAACTAGTAGAAAGAGCTTAAAAGAGAAATTCCACTCAAAATAACTACAGAAGCTATAAAATTCCTGGGAGTGAATCCTTTAAGAATCGCCCAAGCACTACATGAATCTAAACTATAAAAATCTTTATTGAAACAGACCTAAGTAATTGAAAAAACATTAACTGCTTATGAAGATATTTGAGTCAATATAATAAAAATGATAACTACATAAAAATGTCCATTCTCCCCACTATTATTTGACAGTTCTGGAAAAGCTAACAACAGAAATAAGAGAAAGAAAGAAAACATTGATATGAAGTGCCAAACTTTTTTGATGTGTTAATTTAATTTCCTGGATCTTTTTCCCCTTCTCTGTAAAAAATAAAATTGTTATATGAGATAGCTTTGTGGAAGGCATGAGGTAGGAGAAGACTATCTGGGAAATATTCTAGTGATGTAAACAACAAAAGAAATTAATCTTTTTAAAATTACTGACATCAGAAACTATAGAAAAAAAATCATGAACACTATATTCCATAATTTTAAGAAAGTTTCCAAAAGTATTTTTTAAAACCCCAAACAATAGATAAACTGAAAGAATCTATGGGATTTTGATGCTAAAAACTTCAAAGATTCAAATCATTAAAATATCTTATAAACTAAAATACTTTATAGTTAAAATAGCAAAAGGGAAATCCTGCTAAAGAATATCTATGAGTGCACTGAATAGAGCACCAGCCTGGAGAGAGTAGGAGTTCAAATCCAGCCTCAGACACTCAACACTAGCCATGTGACCTTGGGCAAGTCACTTAACCCCTCCCCTCCCCAAAAAGCCAAATATATATATAAAAGGGCATTAGAGAAGACTTTTCTAAGATAATAAATGAGATATTGGAATGTTATACACACAAATTAGTCATTCCAGTTTTTGAACCCAGGCAGTTTCTCCCACAAAATTCAGCATAATTCATAAAATAAAAGATGGACATTTTCAAAGAATGTGACATGTTTACAGAAACACATACATTTTAAATGTCTTAAAAACACATTATTTCAAATTTCACAATTAATCAGCTACTTACTATATAGAATCTTCAAAGTACTGAACCACTTAATGTTTTAAAAAACTTGCATATAAAGAAAAAAATTACTGTAAGAGGAAGTAGGTTGGGGTAATCCCAAAGTGAAACTACTATTACTGATAAAAGGTTAGTCCAGAGTAAAAGCTACACAAAAAATACAAAGAAATTTTGATTAGCAAATTTGGGGGATGGGGGTGAAGTGAGGGGGAAAAATAATAGTTATCATGGGCCATGAGAGAAAAAAATTCATAGTCTGGAGGGCATCCCGAAGGGGAATGAAAACATGGTTGCTATAGGCATCATCCTTACAATAAGGCTTAAGGAGGAACCAGCTGATAAAGAGGTAAGGGTTAGAGGCAGAGGGAACTGCATTGTGAGGAGTTCCTTTCTGACTCTCAAATTTTGTGATTTCAATCCAATGCCTGACCAGCCTGGTAGTCAGTCCTACTCCAGGCCATGGTCAAACCAGGCAGGATTTAGGGCCATTCTGAATGTTGCTTTATTAACCAGATTATCATGCTCACTTGTAATAAGAATATTCAGTTAGGCTGATCCTTATATGGTAGAGCAGGTCTGCCACTTGCGGCCTGCCAAAAGATTATGAGCGGCCTGCAAAAAATGGAGAGGATGTTAAAGAAAGTAAACAGGTAAAGAGTGCTTTATCCATGCCCTGCTTAACCTACCTTCCACTAGTCACTACTATACTTGTCATGTAACTTGGTGGGTTGGTTGCCATGGGGCACTGTCCCCTTCTTTGTCACGTGATCTGCAGCTACCAACCATGGTCAGTCTGTCTCTAGTCTGAGAGAAGCGAGAGTTGTATCTTTTCACTGTGTTTTTGGTCGTTACTAAATGTAAACAGTAAGAAAACCTGAAAAATGTATTAAAACTTGTACCGCTTAGGAAAGTAATTTTTTTAAACATTAATGTTAATAAGTGTCATTAATTGAAATTTTCCTTTTTAAAAATATGGTTTATTTGCAAAACAGTTTAATCATTAATTATGCCTTTATTTGGAAAGTGAGCTGCTGAAAAGCTATCTACAGTTTGAAGAAGTTTAGCCTATTTTAATTTTGGCCAACCTACTGGCAAGTGTGGTAGATTAAGAGTAGAAGATAAGCAATACAATTTAAGAAAGAAAAGCTCAGAAAATAACACAAATAGGAAAATGAAGCAATATGGACGAAAGTGATTCATTTTGAAGGTACAGAAAACTACAAAAGTAAAAAAGCATATGCAATATCATAGTTCATGAAAGCACTTAAGGACATTTAGAACAATCGAAATCAAGCAGCACAGCAAAAAGAATGTGTAGCACATCAACATGGGTAAACTCAAAACTCAACTCACAAAGCACAAATATGGCAAAGCTTTAAAAAAAACAAACAAACAAAAAAACAATCCTTCCAGTGGCCAAGAGAATGAGATAAACTCACCAAAAATAAATAAAATAAACCAGTGTCACAAGACTTTTACTTAAACATAGTCATATGTTGACATTTTTGAAAAGGGTTTCTAAACCAGAATCAGCTTACCTCAAAAATCATTTTGTTTGAAAACAAAACATGCCCATCCAAAAACTAAACAGCCCTCAAAGAATTTATGAAGAAAAAAACATACTTCAAAAGAGCCTTTGAAGTTAAGCTGGAAAAACACCCAGTGAGAAACATCTGAAACAACAGACACTGTTGAAGAGAAATAAACTGGCTTTTAATCTCAAAAGGGTGGTAAAAAGTATATTGATTATAGTAATCAATGATACAGCTAGGTTTAAGAAATTAAACAACAAAGGCAAAAATGAATTAAAAGTCTATAACTTAAAGATCACTATAGGTAACCAAATAAGGAAAAAAAGGCAAAAGAATAATGGCAAAGTCCATTACAAGTCAATGTTCCTACTTCTCTGACAAAAGCTAAGAGGTGGAATCAAGCCTGAGACATACTTAAAGTTAATAACATAAAATATAGCATTTTTATTTGATGCACCTACATTGAATTCAGCTAGTATCAGCTGGTATTATTATTGTTTCCAACAGAAATAATAAAATAACATTACCTTCTGTCCAGATGAATAACGATTTTTTAAATAGTAGAAACTAAGTTAATTTTTAAAATTATAAATTAAATATAAATGGCTTGAATTCTCACATGAAAAGAAAAAGGTTAGAGAATGGACTAAAAAAGTTAAGAGACTATGAATTGGTCAGCTAATATTAAGTGCTTACCATGTGCTAGGCACTGAATATACAAAGAAAGGCACAAACAGTCCCTCTCTTAAGGAGCTTATTATATACTAATGAAGGAAGAAGAGAGGTAAATAACTAAGTATATATGTAATATGAAGAGATATAGATACATGGAGGACAATCTGAAAAAAAAGCAGGAAAAAACCAAGAAAATCATAATACACAATACATAATACACAGAAAATGAATGCATATTCATCCTGAATACGTACTATGTGCCAAATCTTGGGGAGGACATGGTTAAGAGAAGAAAAATAAGGGTAGACATAAATATTAACATCAATGAAACCACAGATCTATTATTAGAATATTCTCGATTATCTATTTTAAACCAGTATTGTAACCACAAAAAGCAATATTTGCCCCCAAAACAATAGCAAAATACTATTTTCCACTGTTATCACATTTATTTGATGATTTTGGAATATTAGCTATAATAATAAAGCATAAAAAAGAAACGAGTAAGTTTTAGCAATAGAATGTTTAAAATCTCTCTATTTGAAAAGTGATAATCATAATCTCTAAAAATTCAAAAGACACAAAAAAGGGATAAATGATTTGTAAGAGGGATGTGATTAATTCATAAAAATAATTTGCATTTTAAAATAACAAAAATATCAATACTTCCTGAATTAATTTATTATTTAATGACTAATTACTTCATGAAATTAAGGGAAAATAAGAAAATTTATGTGGGGAAAATAAGAGTCCTTGGAACTCAGAATAGTGTTTGGGAAATAAAACTGTAAACTTTCCAAAATTCATGAAGAGACTTGTGGTCCATTGACCACAACTGATTAAAAGTTTGATTAGAACAATATTACAAAGCTTTAGAAAAGAATTCTTCAATAAAAATTATTGGGGAAGCTGGATAATAATTTCATGAATGTTATTCAAAACACCATACCAAAAACTGCAATTAGACCAACTGAAAAAATTTTTGGATGAACAAAAAACCAGAATACATTTATCTCAATTGTAGAAAGATTTTTATCTAAAAAATTATTGCAACTAGATAAATGATTATATTAAAAGTTTCTGCTTAACAAATATGCATCAAAAATAAAAACAATTTGAGTGAAATCACTAATAATCAGATAAAAATCCAGTGTTTATCAAAAGATATTGAGACATTTTCATTTATGACTTGAAAACTTGTTCAAATTTGCAAGTAATCAGAAAAGCACTAATTGGGTATCTTATTCCTATCAAATTAACAAAAACAACCTAGAAAATAACTCCCTGGTTAAGAACTTCTGGGAAAAGTGAAAAGCATTTACAGATAAATTAGGCTTAAAACAATATCTTACACTATATTCCACAACAAATTCGAGATCACTACTTAACCTGAATACTAAAGAATCTAACACAGTAATCAGAAGAGAAGATTGTATGCTTTTTACAGCAATAAAAAGATTAATTCTTATTCAAACAAGAGATAGACAGGCAATTATAAAAGAATTATATTTTTGTAAAGGTTTTAGACAAACAGAATTAATGCTCTTAAGAAGGTAAGGAGCACAAACAAAATTAACTCCCCCAGGAACATAAGAGGCTTCCAGGAAGGTGGGAAGAGGGGTGAATCTTTGTATCAAATTTCCTGGATAAGAATTTGGTGCCTGAGATATATAGACGGCAGAAATAGTTAAGACCAAAAGTGGTCAAAGCATATGAACAAACAGTTCCCCAAAGAAGGCTGTTCCCAATCACTAATAAGTGAAATGAAAATAAAAACAAACCAGAAGTTTCAACCTCATCCAAAGTGACTAAGATAACAAAAGAAGGGAAAAGTCAATGTCGAACACTACTTTTTCCCAGTTCTCATCTTTGACCTGTTGGCAGCATCTGGTCCTGTGGACTACAGTCTCTTCCTAGGTATTCTCTCTTTTCTGGATTTTCATGACATTGTTCACTTTTAATTCTCTTCCCAATCTTCTTTACTGGATCATCACACACAGCCCCCTAACAACCTGGTGTTTATCCCAGGCTTTTGTCCTGGGGCTTCTCTCCCACAGAACCTTGTCAGTAGAGATACGAATTAGTACAATTCTGGATTTGTAATTTGGAGTTATGTAAAGGCTAACATTACCGTAACCTTTGCTCCCTGGATTTCACTGCTAGACTTCTACTCGAGGTATACTGATAAAAAGAAAGTTTCCATAAATGCAAATAGTTATAGAAGTACTTTTTGTACAAAAAAAACTAAAAGATAAAACGGATGTCCATGAATTGGGGAAGGAAAGGCTAAACAGATCATGGAACATAAATGTCATGAAGCATTACTGCATTGTAAAAAACAATGAACATGACAAATATAGAGAAGGATGGAAAGATGCAAATGAATTAACCATGCAAAGTGCCAAGAAAACAATGTAAAGTGAGTAATGCATGCCAAGTAAGGAAAAGGCCGGGTTGGGAAGGGTTTCCACTGCCAAATAGAGGAGTTTACATTTGATCCTAGTGGCAATACTGAACCAGTCGAGTTTATTGAGTAGGGAAGAGATAAGGTTAGATCCAAACTTTAGGAAACCAACTTTTCAGCTATATAGAGGATGAATTAGAAATAAGAGAACTGAGAAAGAGAAGACACTTAGAAGCAACAGTTCAGGTGAAAAGTGATGTGAGGCTAAACTAGCTGTGTGACCCTGGGCAAGTCACATAACCTCTACCCTAATCCACTGGAGAAGGAAATGGCAAATCACTCCAATTTCTTTGCTTACAAAACTCTCTAAGTGGTCATGAACTCGGGTGAGGCGGCTATGTGAGTAGAGAGAAAGCAACTGACAGAAGTAATGCTGAGGAGACAGAAATTATGAAACTTGGTGAGGTGAAGGACAGTTAAGAGTTCAAGATAATGATGAGTTGAATATGACTGAACAGCACAAGTGAAGACACCAAAAAGTCTGAGAAGGCACAGAGAGACAGAAACCCTAGGACAACGGTCTAGGGTAAACCCCAGGTTGTTGGGTGGCTGTGTGTGATGATCCAGTAAAGAGGAGTGGGAAGGGCGCGACAGGTAGGAAGAGAAGCAAGAGGGAGCAACGTTATGAAAATCCAGAGAAGAAAGAACACCTCGGAAAAGAATGTAGTCAATAGGGCCAAATGCTACTTACAAGTCAAAAATGAGAACTGGGGAAAAACCAAAAATGTCTGATTTTATTATTGAAATCACTGCTAACTTTGGGGAGGGTTTTAGCTGAGTGATCAGATCAGAAACCATAGGCAGCAGGTAGCACAGTGGACAGAATGCTGGGTCAAAACCAGGAAGACTCATCTTTGTGAAGTCAAATCTGGCTTCAGACACAAGCTGTGTGACCCTGGGCAAGTCATTTATCCTGTTGGCCTCAATTTCCTCATTATATTGTTGCTGTTCATCCTTTACTCACAAAGAAGACCAATGATACCAGGAAGGTGACATCAAGACTTGTAACTGAATCGGATTTAAGAGAGAAAGGGCTGTGCATGTTATCAGTCTCACTCCCTCCTCTAATCATGGGAATCCAGTGGCAAGACAGGTGGCAAGACAGATGACTGGCAATGGCCCTGGATGCAATGAAAAGACCCGGGCCTTTTTAAGCTAAGGTCTTTACCAAGACAAATTCTCTAAGGCAACACCCATTCAGTAACTAAAAGTGAGTAAGAAGTGAGACAAAAGACGGTCTATTCTGCCTTCACAAAAGAATCAATCTGGGACAGTGGTTCTCAACCTTCCTAATGCCCTGAACCTTTAATACTTGTATGTAGGCGGACCCGCCTGGAGCCGGATAGAGGAGCGGTGTCTTAGTTCCTAAGACCATCGGAAATATGTGTTTTCCGATGGTCTTAGGCCATCCCTGTGAAAGGGTCGTTTGACCCCCAAAGGGGTCGCGACCCACAGGTTGAGAACCACTGATCTGGGAGGCAAAGACCCTTGGAGTTTCTCCCTCATCTGTAAAAAGAGCTGGAAAAAGAAATGGCAAACCACTCCAGCATCTGCCAAGAAATCCCCAAAGGGGGTCGCAAAGAGTCAAACATGACATAAACAACCAAGTGCCGACAACAACAAAAGATCAGAAAGCAGTCTGTAAAGGGCTTAGGCATGTAGTATATAAGTAGATGCCAGGATTGTAGACAGTTTTTTTCTAAGAATTTCACTGTAAAATGAAAGAGAAGTATAAGAAGATAACAAGGAAATGAATGACAGGTTCTAGTAAAGGTTTTTTGGGGGTTGGGGATGGGTCTGCTTCTAAAACAAAAGCACTAAATTAATGTTTTTCAATTTTTTAGTATGATGACCCTTTTTCAT
>JAQQSV010007029.1:0-14121 GCA_028646515.1 Pseudochirops corinnae
TGTAATGGGAGATAAGGACGAGGCAGATAATTGAAATCCAGAGACAATCTCCAGACATCGTTTTAGGTACCTTTCAACCTACTCTACAACAATATTTTAAAATGAGAATTGCAAATAGCCAGCAGAAAGATCCAATTGAAATTTCACCTTTTCTTCCTAACCCTGCCTACTTAAATCACCCAAACTTAACCATTACTTCACCAGTGATCTACTATCAGTATGGAAATGCCCTTGGTGTGGTGTGGTACGCACACACACACATTATTTATATGTATATGTATATGTATATGTATATATAGACATATCTATGTCTTTGTTTCATAGCTCATGAAGTCTGGAAGATTTCTCCCAGCTCTAATGATCTTTATTCTAACATTTTGTGTTCTAAGAACCTTTCTAGCCCTGATATGTTACATTCTTAGTCCCCCACCCCTTTCAGCTATAACCATTTTGTGTTCTAAGGTCTCTTCCAGCTTTACATTTCCACATACAGTGTTAGAACACTCTAGGTACTAAGTTTCCTGCTTAGTCTATCATTACCGGTTCTGGATTATAACTTTATATGTTCTAAGGCAGTGGTTCTCAACCTTCCTAATGCCATGACCCTTTAATATAGTTCTTCATGTTGTAGCGACCCCCAACCATAAAATTATTTGTGTTGCTACTTCATAACTGTAATTTTCCTACTGTTATGAATCGTAATGTAAATATCTGATATGCAGGATGTATTTTCATTGTTACAAATTGAACATAACTCACAGGTTGAGAACCACTATCTAAGGTCTCTTCCGGTTTTAAGAGTGCTAGACTTTAGGGGAGGTTAGGTGGTACAATGAATAGAGCACCAGCCCTGGAGTCAAGAGGACCTGAGTTCAAATCTGGTCTTAGACACTTAATATAAAAACTAGCCATGTGACCTTGGACAAGTCACTTAACCCCATTTGCTGTACCTTCCTCCCTCCAAGAAAAAAAAAGAATGCTAGATTTTGGGATTCCAAGGACTTGGGTTCAAATCCCAGTTCTACCACTTATGGCCCGTGTGACCTTAGACTAGTCACTTGGCCTCTTAGGGTCCTAGTTTCCTCATCTGTAAAACAACAAGATTGGATTAGATGATTTGGGGGTCTCTTTAAGCTCTAAACCCATGATTCGGTTATTCTATGAAGTTATACCTGCCTTTCAGAGGGTCCCATTGTGGTTCTTTGCCTTAGCACTGGCAAGTGAAGGAGAGAAGCAGTGGAGGAAAGGGCAGAAGAAGGCGACCATAGCCCTTCTCTGTCATGGGTAAAGAAAGTTGTCAGAATTCTCTAGCCTGGTTGCCTGTTTCCATTTACTTTTCTTTTCCCAGTCTTCCCAGAAGCCTGGGAAGAAAATGGGCCCACTCAGTGATCATGAATTAATCTTGTATATACACATACATACATACACATATATATATGCATACACACATGCATGCATACACACATACACACATGATACCTTCTAAAGATTCGGAACCCAGTGAGTCATCCAGTAACCCTAGCAACAAGGACACCCACATTACATTAAGGGGTCTATGAGAGGGTACTCAGAAGGGGAAAAACAGCAACAAAAGCCTGCGTTTCCTTGATACTGTCAAGACATGCTCATGTCCAGCTACTGGGTGTGAAAGTCTTGGTCTAGGTCAGTGGTTCTCAACCTTCCTAATGCCACAGACCTTTTAATACTTGTATGTGGATGTATCTGCATGTGGGTGGACCCGCCTGGAGATGGATAGAGGAGCGGTGTCTTGGTTCCTAAGACCATTGGGAATATGTTTTTTGATGGTCTTAGGTGACCCCTGTGACTCCTGTGAAAGGGTCATTTGACCCCCAAAGGGGTCACGACTCACAAGTTGAGAATCGCTGGACTAGAATGAAATAAGCCTTATGTAATAGTGTTGTACATAGTGAAGAAGTACATAGTGGGGAGAATCTCCCTAGGATTAGCATTCAGTAATTAATGGGCCTTTAACATCTTTCCAGAGGAAGGAGACATGAGGTAATAGCATCACCTTGCATCTGCATAAGGCCTTAAGGTTTACCAGAGCATCATGCGTTCACCATCTTATTCCATCCTTACGGGAGCTTATAGAGAAGTATTATTATTCCCATTTTACTGAAGAAATCACGGGCCAGAGAGATTCACTGGTCCACAGTCTTGCACCTGGTAAGCAGCAGAGCCGGAATTCAGGCCCAGGGAGGCAGCCACACCGCCACACTGGTGGGTCACCGAGGGACTGTATTTCCCTTGGCTGACAGGAGGATGATTTTCCAGCACTGTTAATATTGACTCACGTGGTTGCAGCTTTATGTTTGCAAACCACACTTTGCCTACATGTAATCCTTATAACAACCCAAGGCAGTTGATGATTCAATTCAGTAAACATTATTAAGCATCATATATGTGCAAGGAAAGCGTTATTATCTTCATTTTGCAGACAAGAGAACTGAGTTTAAATGACTTGCCCCAAGTAATAGAGTTCATTTCAGCACAGGTTGGACTGAGGCCCCATATAACTCCAACACTGTATCATCATTGTTTACCGATAGCATTCATTCAGGTGACAGTCACACTTGGTCACCTCTCTTTCCGAGTCCTTCAGGCAGTGTGGGTTAGTGAGAAAAGTAGTGAACTTGAAAAAAAAAAACTTGAGTTTTTATCCAGCTTTCTGCCAGGTCCATACCTACCAGCTGGGCAAACTTGGGTTTCTCTAGAGCAGTGGTTCTCAACCTTCCTCATGCTGCAACCCTTTAATACAGTTCCTCATGTTGTGGTGACCCCCAACCATAAAATTATTTGTGTTGCTACTTCATAACTGTAATTTTGCTATTGTTATGAATTGTAATGTAAATATCTGATATGCAGGATGTATTTTCATTGTTACAAATTGAGCATAACCCACAGGTTGAGAACCGCTGCTCTAGAGGCTGCCAGGTAATGCTACGGGTAGAGTGCCGGACTTGGAGTCAGCAAGACCTTTGTTCAAATCCTTTCTCAGACACTTTTGTGTTTTTCAGTTGTTTTCCAGTCAGGTCCAGCTCTTCATAACCCCATTTGGGGTTTTCTTGGCAAAGACACTGGAGTGATTTGCCACTTGCTTCTCTAGCTCATTTTACAGATGAGGAAACTGAAGCAAAGAGGGCTAAGTGACTTACCCAGAGTCATACAGCTAGTAAATGATCGAGACCAGATTTAAATTCAAGAAGATGAGTCTTCATTACTTTCTGGCTATATAATTATCTACAAGTCACTTAACCCCTCTGTGACTCAGTCTCCTCATTTGCAAAGGGGATAATACTAATGATATCCATCTCCTTGGATTGTTATGAAGATCAAATGAGATAACACGTGCACAGTATTTTATAAACCTCAGAACTATTATCATTATTGTTACCATTCGGTGGTTATTATTCTCCTTGGGCATCGGCTTCCTCTTTTGTGATGACCTTCAAAGTTCCTTCCAGATCTGACTCGGAAAGTTAGATCTTGACTTATGGATTAGCCCATGATACTCAACCCAGACTGGTGGCAGGGTATCCAGCTGAATATTTTACAGGCTTCTTGGGTAGAGGAGGTGACCAAACATTTGGCAACCTAAGAAAACTAATATTGGTGCTTATGAACTGTACATGAAGCAACCACTCCCCAACCTCTTGCTAGCTAGCTAGCCAACCACCTCTTTCTTTGCCCTTGGACAGTTTGCACAGAGATGTCTCAGGAATGATCACTCTTAGTGACGATAGCTGGCTATAAAATATTAAACTTGAACATACAGTTACATTTCTGTAGCCTCTAACAGGATCGGTGCCATGTAGACAACTACCTTGGCCCATGGCCCAAAGATACAGACCCATGTTATTAAGTTCAATGTAACCTAGTAGATAAATAAGGAAAAGATTCTGCTAAAGGTTCTGTGCTGGGGAACCAGTGGCCGGTGTAATTACTGTAAAGGAAAATCCACAAGAGTCAGGCAATTTGTCTGGCTCGCTAATACATTTTATCTGGTTATATCTGTATAAATGTGATTCCCATGCATAATTCCTTGGAGGGTCACAGTGACAGCTTTTGCCAAGGCATGTTTGGCCTTGCAAAATCTCATTAGGGGAGGTAACAATAACATGCTCTTGGTAGCCTTTGGGGAGGAGGCAATATTGTAATATTGTGTGTGACAGACAAGACTTGGAGGATTTGGAGTCTGGTCCCCGGGGTGGAATCCCAGCTCTGATATTTGTTTCCTGTACTACCCAGGGCAAGTACCTATACCTCTCTCAGTTTCTTCATCTGTACAGTGAAGATACTGCTTCTTGAATTCATTCATTTATTCATCAAACTTGTATTAAGTACCTACTTGCACAGCGTGCTTTGCTGGACATTAGAAATACAAAGCCTGAAGTGAAATGAGGAGGGACATGCTTAGAAAAGATAAAATTCCTCACATCGGGAACTTATTGACTAGTAGGGCTGGATGGTGACTGATAGGAGAATAGTTGAGTTAAGTAAATAGTTCATTACATTTATTTGGATTTGCACCAAACTTTTTGGTGCAGACAGACAAATATAATATATAGTAATATATAAAAAGTGTATTAGAGAGAAACAAAATATAGTCAGCCTTGAGGCAAAGTTATTACAAAGGTGATAGAGGGTGAAGGCGGTTTGGGAAAGGCTTCTTAGAGAAAGCGTGAGTGTTTTCTTGTAAGACCTCTGCTAGGAAATAGCACATGGGAAAGAGGTCAGCCTGGACGTATCCAAACCCCTTTATATTTATTCTTTTCCTCTTCTGGCAAAAACCAAGGAAACAAAAAAATAATCCACTTTTTTAATGACCACAGGGACTGAACCTTGTCTTCCCAGATGATTTGTGCTACCCTGAGTACGCTGATAGGGCTCAAAAATTGAGAAGTCATAAATAGCAGCTTTCTGGCCTCTGAGGAGTATTCTTCACTCCATACCTCATCTATGTTACCATCACAGAATCAGCATCTACAAAATGAGGCTCATTGGGTGTAACTCTCCAACCAGAACGAGTTTTTCTGTTTTTTCATAAATCCACTTTTCATAAACCGGATTTATTAAAGAATTGTTGTCTAGATTCATTTTCTGGAGAGGTCCATGATGGAGTCAGAAAGCTCATGGGAGGGGCTGGATTCTGGACCCATCTCTGCTACTCACGTGAGTGACCATGTGCCCTGGTTTCCTCACCTCTGATAAGACGAAGTTGAATTAAATGATGTCCAAGGTCCCCTCCAGTCCTCACATCTATATTCAAAGATCCCTTTCCATCAGTTGCACAAAAAAATGAATTTAATTAATTAATTAAAAACTACAAATGGGGTCATGAAGAGTCAGACACAATTGAAAAACCACTGAATGCCAACAAAAAAGTGTCTAAGAAAGGATTTGAACAAAGGTGTTTAAGCGCCGTCTGCCTCAGTTTCCTTATCCGTAAAACCAGAAAAGTAACAGCACCTACCTCAGGTTGTTGTAAGAATCAAATGAGATAAAGGATACAGAGGCTCTGCAAACCTTAAATTGCTATCTTTGTTGTTGCTAAGTGGTTCTCAGTTGGGTCGAACCCTTCCTGACTCCATTTGTAGGTTTTTTGGCAAAGATACTGGAGAGGTTTGCCATTTCTTTCTCCAGCTCATTTCGCAGACAAACAGGGTTAAGTGACTTGCCCAGGGTCATACAGCTTCTATGTGTCTCAGGTCAAATGTGAACTTAGATCTTCCTGACTCCTGTCCCAGTACTCTATGCACTGTGCCACTTTGCTGTCCTGTTCAAATCCAGCTTCGGACTATTATAAGCCCTGTGACCCTGGGCAAGTCATTTAACCTCTTCTTCCTTCCCTTTCTTCCTGTGTAAAATCAGGATAACAGTAGCACCTATTTCCCTGGATTGTTTAAGGATCAAATGAAATACTATTTATAAAGGAGTTTGTGAACCTGAAAGCACTATCTAAATGCTAGTTGTTGTTATCATCATCATTGTTCATTATATGAGCTTTTGGTAGAAACAGCTACATGTTTGAAGTCATGGATCCATCCGTTATTGAAGCAGTAAGCATAAAAATGTAAAGTGTCAGGTATTAAAGTAAATCTGGAAGAAATGTGAACTTAGCGCTAGAAACTTAAGTACATAAAACATCAGAACGGGAAAGGACTTTAAAAAAACATCTCTTCAAACTCTCTGCTGTTATAGAATGAAATAGAAGAAATGGAGAGGCTGAGAAGGGATGTGACTCGCTGTAAGTCACACAGATAAGTGTAGAGGAACTTGGACCTAAAGCAGGAGCTGATCTCTTCAACCCCGTTGTCTCTCAATAGAGAGACTTTTAGTTTTAAAAAGAGACCTTTAAGGTTTAAAAATAAACCTTATTGTTTATGACAATATTTAACAAAGTCTTAAAAAAAAAACCAAACCAGAGATTCTGAGCTCTGAGCAGACACTTAGAACTTTTTACATACAGAATGTAGTTTATTGGAGATACCATTGAGTCTGCCAAAGATAAAGTTGATCCTTGCCAGCTGGTTTGGTGGAGGAAGATGGTAAGGTTAGAACCAGTTTCTGAGTCTGAGTAGCATGTGGGATAACAGAAGGCAAACTCTTTCCACAGTTGCAGAAACCAGTAGTTCCCCCAAAGCAAGAGCACTTGTAATTTACCATCACGGTTATCACTGTGTGACTCATATCCGCCATTGTCTCATGTGCTCATGAGAATCCATGTCATTTGTGTTCGGGCATTGCCGTCTAGGAGAGGGCAGAACCACAGCTACCAGTGGGTGCCCCTTCGCATTGTTATCCCCAGTTATCATAGATGCTAAGGAAAGAAAAGGTTAGTTTTAGAAGTCAGCAGCAGAAAGCAGAAACCCATGTTCTCAGATCAATCCATTTATCCTTTGTCAAATCTGCTGCCTTGACTGCCGGCATCCCAGTCTAGAAGGTGGAAGAGACCTCAGAAGCCCCCTAATCCAAGATGTGCCTGATGAGGCATCTCTTTGGGGCAGTATCCCCAAGAAGTAGTCTTCCAGCCTCTCGAGAGCAACATTGAGACCTCTCCTTTCTGCTTCCCCAGGCAGCCCAGTGCCATTTTTGGGCAGCTCTAAGTAATTTTTAACGAGTAACATTGAGGAAACACCATCCCTCTGCTACTTTAAGTATCATTTGCAGTTCTGTCCTCTGAGGACAAAGAGAACATAGCCCTTCAGAAAGTTGAAGATAGTGATTGGGACTTTCATTCCCCAACTTAAGTATTTCTTCCATGGCATGGTCCCCAGTTTCCATAAGGCAGATATATGATAGTACGATTCTTGTTCTCCCAGTTATCTGAGAACATGGGAGGAAACAGCAAGTTGGAGCAAACCATAAAACTACCCCTTCCCCCAAAAAAGGGTAAGTCAAGAAGATAAGATGTGATTGAGGGCCCTTGTGATGTAGTTGGACACTGTGTCTAAAGTCAGGAGAGTCCCAATGCTGGAGCTTTCTTACTCATTAATTAAAAAGGCAGGATAAGCCTTAAATGGCTTTATAAATATGAGTTCTGATTATTAATATTAGCTCCCATTTATGTAAGATAGCACCCTCTTTCCTTCTGTTGTGCCACAGATCACACTACTGTACCCTGAAACTAGAATGTCCTCTCCTCACTGATCCACTTGAAACATCCCTCTCTTTCCAGGCCCAGAGTTCTAACCATGTGCTTACCCTACCTGCCCCGATAAATAAAATTTAAGAATTTTTAAAACTCCCTGAATATATACTGTCGTGTGCATAATAGGTGCTCAAATATTTGTTGGATTTTAATTTTAAAAGAACAAAAACAGTACAGAGGAAACAATTAGAGAAGAACAAAGACTTAATATGAACAGGGGAAGAATGTTACTCTTTGGCCTTTAGGCCAGTTTTAGGTTGTTAGATTTTGGTATTTGATTGAAAACAGATGGTAGGTTTTTCAGTAATGGTAGAAATTGAGTCTCCAGGAAGAGACGGTGTCGTGGGATTGAAAACACTGTATTTGGAGTCAGAACTGAGCTTGAATTTTGGCTCTGCCATTTATTAGCTGTGTAACCTCGGATGAGCATTCAATTCATCTGAGTCTCTTTCGTTATCTGTAAAATGGGAACAATAATATCCACCAAGCCTCAGTCACAAAATGGTTATGTAAATCAATTGAGATAATAGATAGAAAGTGAGACAAAAACATAAGGTAAAAGATTGGCTTTGTTATCACCCCCTTGTCATGTTTTACTAGTGTGGTTGACCTAGAATATTTCAAACTAGAAACTTCTGAAACCCATCCGTTGAGAAGGAAAAGTCGGGTACTCCAGAATAGGGGTGGGGGAGCGGGTGATCAGTACCTCGAAGCAGCAAGAGTGTTTCTCTAGCCCTGACCCAATGCCAGCCTGTAGTGCAGAGGGAGAAAACTTCTTTCAGATGCTGACCTGGCCCTGCTCATGTTTCTGTGTCTGGGAGATCACAGGTTTAATTTGTTTTGACAGTGGCTCTCCCTGGAAAGAAGGTTTCACCAAGCACCTTTTTCCCCTTCAGTACATCAAGAAAGCTATCTGTTTATTCTGTTATTCTTTTCCATGGGGAGTTTTTAGAACATTTCTTGTAGAATATCTACAGCAGCTAACCACCTTTATTCATTTAGTTTCATTAGGCTGAGTTATATCTTATTCTTATTTATTTAGATTGTACATAATCCGGATGTGCTATCTAAACTCCTGTACTATTAGGTTAGGTGCCCAGAGCAAGCTTACTAGGTCCCCTCAGGTATATCCTAGAGCCCTGAGGGGTTGGAGATATCTTTCTAATGTCGTATCTCATGAGCCCCCACCAATGTGGTACTACAATGAGGATCAGTTGATAAGAATCAAGCCAACATCATATTTATTTAACTTTTATAAAAGGGATATTTATAAGGTGTTGTGATAAGAAAAATTGTTACAAATTATCTCCATCCCCATCCTCCCCAAAATTGTGATACTCCCTGACTAGTACACACAAAGTCAAAGATGTATTCTTATCTGTTAGATATATCGGGGTTAAGTGGAATGGAGTGTTTTATGCCTTGTTTTTAGGAAACAAAAGATGTGGATCTCCCATATGTGAGATGGTGTACTGTGATAGAAAAACCACTGAACAAGAAGTCAGGAGATCTGGGCTCTATTACATGCTATGCTGCTAGAGATAGAAGAGATTTGCCAGTCACTCTCCTTCAGTAGAAGTTATTTGTTCTCTCCACTATAAAATGAGGAAGTTAGACCAGATGACTTCCAGCATCCAACATTAAACATCCCAACATCCCTTTTTATTCTGTTACTCTATATCCTAGCTCCTCATATTCTATGTTTTAAAGTCCTTTTCCACATCAGTGTTCTGTGTTCTAAGTTCTAGTATTCTGTGTTCTGTGTTTTGAGATCCTTTTCCAGATCTGAAACTGTATTCCATATTTGCTGTTTCTGTGTTTAAGAATCCTTTTCTGCTGTAATATTCTGGGTTCCATAGACGTTAGGGAATTCCTCCAGAAAGAAATACAATATCTGTGTTCCCACAGTATACCGGGCACAACCAAAGTGGGACCCAAACCATTCAGTGCCCATCCCTGGTGCTTTGAGAATACAGAGGGGTTTTCAGATGGGCAGACTTCTCTTTGTGTGGGAATCAAATCCAAACAGGAAATACTTAATTCATCCCTGTAAGGCAGGGTGGAGGAAGTATTACATTTGTGCAACTGTGGTGCTCATTTTCTTTTAAAATCTCACTTGGATAAGACCCCTAAGTATAGTGTGTAAGCTCCCCCTTATCAGTGGGTGGTAGTAAAGATTACTTATTTTGGAAAGATTGGAAAGTAGTAAATACCTTTGGAAGCACTGAACACTCAGAGAGCGGAGATGATAAAATATGAGTCAGATCTCTATTTGAGTAGAAAGAACTTTCACACTTAATGCTTTGTATATTTTTTGTTACTGTGTGTTTTTGAGTTTGTCTTGGTGTAGGGAGACGGAATAAACATTTCTTAAGCACCTACTGTGTGTTGGCATCAGGTTAAGAGCTTTATCTCATTTGATCCTCATAACAACTTTGTGAGATAAATGCTATTATTATCCTCCCCATTTTACAGTTTAGAAAACTGAGGCAGATAGTGGATAGAACAAAGAATCACCCATCATTTTACAGGGCTGCCAGATAGATTCTTTTTTTTTTTCCTTTGAAGTGATTTCATTTTAAGTAGGCAATGGACTATAGTTTGGACTGGTACATATTCGTAACAGTCCAATATTCCACCAAAATAAACATGAGAGAGAAGATAAACTGCCCAACGTACTACCAAGTTTCCATGTCATAAAGGCTTATTTCCACAAAAGGGATCACAGGATCATCTATTTAGTGGTAAAAAGAACCTTTATAAAAGGTAGGCTAGGCTACCATCCTTATTTTAAAGATTCTATTTTATTTTTATTTATTATGTTACATATTTTTATCATTCTATTTTAAAGAAGAAGTTGAGACTTAGAGAGCTGAAGGGCCTGGCCCACAGTCACACACACGTGCAGTGGCAGAGATGAAAGGTGAACCCCAGGGCTCTGCCCTCCCTAGAAGTCTCCAGACATGAACCGAATAACTACTTCTTAGAATGTCAGAGATGGGATTTCTTTTGATTATGAAGTGATCTAGAGGACACCTGAGCTCTTTCTAACTTGAAGTTTGGGTGATTGTGATGGTCTAATGGTGGGCTAGCTGTGAAGGGGTAAAACGAGCCTGGATAAAGAGAATTCATTGGAAGAGCTGAGTTCTTCTAATGACTAGAGATATTGCTGTGCCTGTGTTTATTCAGGATGCACATATGGAGCATGGGCGGGATTGACATTTGGGGGGTATGAGGAATAGCCCTTCTTTACGAGAAATAGATGATCATGGATGAGTTCCGGTACATAGTGAATAGAGTGCTGGACTTGAAATCAGCAAGACCTGAATTCCAATCCTGCCTCAGACATTTACCAGCATTGTGACCTTGGGGAAGTGCTGGAACTCTTTGGGCCTCAGGTCCCTCAAATATAAATATAAAGGGGTTTGATGAGATGATCTCCAAGCCCATTCAGATCTCATCATTTATATTTTAAGGTCTCTTCTAGACACAGGGTTCTAGAGTCCTACAGTGATTGACCTGAAAGGAACCTCGGAGGTCATATGGTTTAGCTTAATTTTACAGATGAGGAAACTGAGGCCAGATCTGGGCTCTGACAGTAACTAGTTGTGTCACCCTGAGCAAGTCACTTAAGCCTGTTTGCCTCAGTTTCCTCAATCATAGATGAAGAAGGAAATAGCAAACCACTCCAGTACCTTTGCCAAGAAAACTACAAATGGAGTCACAGAGAGTCGGATGTGACCAGAGTAACTTAACAGCCACCACCACCACCAAAATCTTTCTCCGTGATTGTCCTTTGTCTTAATGTGTTCACCATGTACGTCGTTCTTCTGCTCCCACTGCCCTAGTTCATGCAGGCCTTCCCCAATTTCTCTGAATGCTCCACATTCCTCATTTCTTGTGGGGCAATAGTATTCCAGGACGGTCACACACCACGATTTCTTCCTTTATCCCCCAATTAATGGCTACTCTCATTCCTTCCAGTCCTTTGCTACCACATAAAAGACTGCTATAAACATTTTTTTATCTACTGGGCCATTCCCTCTGTCTTTGACCTCCTTGGGGTGCAACAAGCCTGGCAGTGGTATCATTGGGTCAAAGGATATATAAAGTTTAGTGATTATTGTGGTTAATTCCAAATCATGTCTCACAAGGTCCACACCACCCCACGGCTCCTTCATCAGTACATCAGCCTGCCTGTTTTCTCACAAGCCCTTCCCCAAGGACCATTTTCTTCCTTTGCCACCCTTGCCATTGTGTTTGGTATGAGGTGAAACCTTTCTAGCACTGAAATTCTGTTTCCTCTCTTCTAAAATTCTGTATTCTAAAATATTTTCAGCTCTAACATTTTGTCTTCTGGATGGTCTCCTTTTTTCCTTTTTCATCTAAAATCCCTTCCGCTCTAGATGTTACTTTTCTTTTAACCTTGTAGCCCTTCCATTTCACACCTCTGAGTTTGTGTTCCCTTGCATACGGTCTTTCCTGTTTCGAGCAGAATCTTAATCTGTACTCCATGCTGCTGCCACACATTCCATGTATGGGCTAAAGAAGCCAGTCAAGCGATGTTAAAATTTTATGAAAAAAATACAAATTCTGCAGAAGGCTTTTTTTCCCTCTTCCTACCCCTATTTCAGAAGAGAAACCAAAATCAAAGTCAGTTCCCCAAGTCCACCAGTTCCCTTAGCACATGCACTAGATTACAACCATGTTCCCAATTAAGAGATCTGAAATTTTAATTCCTGTCGGAACAGATCTAGAAATGCTCTTTCCCTTAAAGCAGCTGCAATTTGAAGAACAGAAAACAAGTTGGAGACAGGCAAAGTGTTTTAACATGACCTCAGGCATCATTGAGGGTGTCTTGTTGTTTAGCATGAGTAAAGGGTTAGAATTTCAGCTTCTCCTGTAATAAAAGCAACCCCGCAAGTCATCCATTTCAACCCCTCAGTCCACCACTCCCTGCCCAAGATGGAATCCTCTCTCCACTGAGATCTGATTAGTTTTAAATCACTGTCAAATGGGCTCCTAAAAGATGAAACTAATTTTTTTTTATTTATCCATTCATTCACCCAACATTTATTAATCTACTGCAAAATATTCAGGACACTTCTGACTTCTACTTGACAGGAGGGAAAGCATGGCAGTATAGAGTCTTAGACTTGAAATCATCCTAAACTCCTCATTGGTTCATTCAAAAAGCTGTGTGTTGGCTAGGCACTGTGCAAGTTCTAGAAATAGAATAGATATGCAAAACGGTCTCTATCCCACTCAGATTTTAATTGAGGGAAAAACACGAACACAAAGACATAAATACAATTATGTGCAAAGTAAATTCCAAGTGATTTGTAGGAGTTGGAGGACATTAGTGAGGAATCAGCATAGGCCTCATGTTGGAAAAAGCACATTTTCCAGCCTTGAAGGCAGTGAGGGTTTCTAGGAAGTGAGAAAAGAATGTATTCTAGTCACAAAGTACAGACAATCTATGCAAAGACATAGGGAACAAGTGAGCATCCCAGTTTGGGGTGTGTGAGTCAGAGAAATAGACCATGAGCCTGGAAGGGTGGGTTGGGGCCAGATGGTGAAGAGCTTTGAGTGATAACAGGAATTTATATTATATCCTAGAGGTAATTTGGAATCACTAGAATTTCTTGAGCAAGAGAATGACATGGCCAGACCTGTGTTTTAAGAATATCAGCTTGACAGCTGTGTGGAGGATGGACTGGGGAGGGGAGAGACCAATTAGGAAACTCTTCTATCAGTCCAGGTCAGAGGTGATGCGGAATTGAACCTTGATAGTGACCGTACAACTCACCCTGCGCCCAATAGCCAATAGGAGTAAGTTATATAGAATAACTTCACATCCTTTAAAACAGAATTATTTTTGCCATAACTGCATTATTAAGCTTCTAATAAAAATAAGAATCTGTATGAACAGGGACCATATTTTTATACATTCCCAACAAGAAGCAGCAGGGCCAGGTTTCCATCCCATATACAAAAGAGCTTCCAACTCACCAGAAGTGACCCATAATGCCCTAGTAGGTTCTACCCCTCCCCCCAGAGATAGCCAAAGAAAGGCTGTGTAGCCCCTGTCATGGAAGCTAGAGAGGGCATTCTTTCATTGGATGGAAGATCAGATTAGATGACCTTTAAGGTCCTTCCATGATTCTGTGATTCAGGGAACAGCTGTAAAAGCTAAATGTGATTTACAGTGTACTCAATTTATGAAAATCTGATATACAGAATGATCAATGGTGGAATTATTTCCTTTATAAAAAAGCTACCTTTGCCTTAAATAAGATTCCCAGTGCTTTTAAAATGAGGTCTCCCAGAATATCAAGGCAATTAATGAAAAAAAATGCTAGAGAAGGTGGCCTAGCCTTACCAGATTTTAATCTGTATTACAAAGCAGCAGTCATCAAAACTGCTTGGTACTGGGTAAGGGATAGAGT
>JAQQSV010007030.1:0-14121 GCA_028646515.1 Pseudochirops corinnae
AAATGTAATGTTGTGAAAATTATATTGTGATATATTGTGAATGTTTGTCTTGATTTGTATTGGAATAAACAGAGTGTTCACTATATTTTGTAATCTGAACTCTAAAAGCTGTTCACAGTAGCATTCCTTTGAGAATCTGCTGGTGCTTGGCATTACAATGCTCTACCCATAGAGTTACTGAACAGTGTAATTACCCTAAAGATGGGGAAAGGAAAACAGGAAAAAATAATATAGAAACTGTGATCTATATTATTTTTACCTTAATCATCTAGTTTTGGCTGAAAATGGAAACAAATATAGAAATTCTCCAAGGAACATACGTCACACCTGCTCTATATTTCAATTCTTTGATAACAAGAACAAGACTTGTTCTTAAAGACAGCATTATACACTTCACTCCTTGTATGTAAACCTTTCATCAGTCTCTTATTTCTCCTAGGACAAACTCCAATCTCCTTTAGCTGATATTTAAGACATTTATCAGTATAGTCTTCACCTACCTCTCCAATCTTCTCTTCCCACAAATGCCCTACACAAAACCAAATTGTTCTACTATTCTACAAAGGACCATACAAATTCCCACCGGGTCACCTTTGCTCACATTCTCCTGGCCTGAAATGCCTTCTCCCTCATCTCAATTTATTTATCTTCTTATTTATCTTTATCTTCCATAAAGTTCAGTTTAAATACTGCTTCCTCCATTAGCCTTCCTGGATTGCCTTGTCCTTGGTGATCAATTCCTCCTCTTAATTCCATCCCCCTCATTTTCCAGATGAATAAACTGAGGCTGAGGTTAAGTGACTTGTTCAGCATCACAAGGCTGATATGTGCCTGAGGAAGGTAGGATTCGAACGTTATTTTTGACTCCAAGCCCACTAAATACATTTCACTAAAAGAGACTTTAGAGGTTATTAACTCCATTCCTCTCATTTTACAGATAGGGAAACTGAGGTTCAGAGATTAAGAGACTTGACAGAAGTAGCAAAAATAGGATTTGAACCTACATATACTTTGTTATTTCATTTTTATGTCTATTTTCTGTCTCTATAACCAAACTGCAAGTTCCATGAAAACAAGCACTATTTCACATTTCTTTGTATCTTCACCTCTCTACATGTACAATAAACATTGACCATATTAGCACTGAAATGTCTTATAAATTAGGAATAAACATGTTTAAGTCAAAGATAACTTTAACGATTTAATAACTGACATTAAAATACTACCATCGCCTGAGGTCTAATACTTTCCGCTGCTTAATGTCTTCAAGAGTAGAATACTGAGGACACTCCTTGTTATGTTTTCCCTTTTTTTCTGAAGTCTTTTTTTTGGAAACTTGTTTCTTCACATTGCCTGAAAAAGGAAATCTTGGAATTACTAACTACTTCATAGTATGTTTCAATTATAATCACTTCCAAATGTACAGTAAAACTTAAAAGCAATTTTGTCAATATGATTAAAAAGGATACTCCTAAATTTAATATTTAAATAACTAATTTATTTCTGGGAATGCACCCTCACTATAAAAACAATTGCTAACTGAAATATCAAAAATGTTTCTTTTCCAAAGCCTCGCATTTCTGTTACTCAGCTTAGAAATTATCTACCTAACTTCAGTCACATCTGGAAAGTGAGACAACCATGAAGAGATATCGTTTAAATTGCCTTATAAAAATAATTTTATTTATAAAACCATAAAATTATATTTTGTAATAAAACCATCAAAAGCACTAAGGTAATATCTGAAAAAGTACTATTTTTTAAAACTTCAGAGCACAAACTTTTAAAAATAATTACATACAATGAGTGTTTAAAAACATCAGTGGTTCTAAGACTAGAGGCAAAAACATCTATAAACTTCACACAGACATATAAATGAATGAAATACTAATTTTATTGAAATTCTATTTAAATTAATGATAATAACTGACATTTCTATTCTACTTTAAAGATTAAAAAGCACTTTACAAACAATATTTCATTTGGGTCTCACAACAACTTACAAGTTACATGCAACAGATATCATTGTCCCCATTTTATTAACAAGGACCCTAGGACTGAGAGATGGTCCATGATCTATCTGCTTATGCTCACAAAGTTAGTATCAGAAAGATGATTTGAACTTAGGCCTTCTGAATTGCAAGTTTAGTACTTTATTTAAAAATAAATAAGTTGAAAGAATTAAATAGATTAAATATTTTAAAATATTCAATTATGTCTTATGTGTTTTTCTTTATCTAAATAAAATATGTATTATTTTATTGACCTAAATTACCTAAAAGATAGTACTTTCTTATCATGAGTCTTTTCAGGGAGTTTGTGGGTACAGCAGGTCCAGAACTGTGATTGCACTAGTACAAGAGATTCCTAGTGTAGAATTTTCTCCAGTGATTTGGATCAGCAACTTACTTGCTACCTATAGTCTTCCATAATTGCCTGGGATACTTAGAAGGGCCTTGTGCATCATTATATAGCTAGTATGTGTCAAAGGCAGGATATGAACCCAGAACTTCACAACCACAAGATTCTATTCACTCATGCTACCTCTTTCATTAGTCTTTTAGCAATCTTGAAATGTAAATATTCAGACATGTACTAAGAAAAAGACCAGCAAAACACTGAGCATCAACTTTAATCCACATTGGCACACTTGATCTGCACTGTAACCATCTGTAATACAGCCAATTATTGGCTAGAATTACGTGTGTTATTGGTAGAAATGGAATTTCATTGTTCTAAATGAAATTCTGTGCTAATGAAAACTTTAAGAATAGAGAACAAATTTTCCCCTTGAATCATTTCTTCTGATCCCTCTCGGATACAGCTTAATTTTTCACAGGGCTTATCTGGCAAAACATTACCAAACTTCTTATGCCCAATTGGATACTTATCTCTCTGACTCTTGGTGGCTTGGTATGTAAAAAGTGAGCATTGGACTACGTCATCTCTAAGGTCCCTTTTAGTCTTAATATCTGTAATGGTAATGGTAATTTGAAGATCTTCCCTGTCCCCTAACAGGCCAAATGTAATCATATGGAGCCTATGGTGGGAGGAGTTTGGTGAAGGGTGGAGTAGAATCCACAGGAAGCTGGAAGTCAAAGCAATTAGATGGTGGGAGAGAGAGGATGCATGCAGGGAAATAGCTAGGTTTGTAAGCGTTGGTTTGTGGGAAGGCTAAGGGATAGCATGGTTTCATGCTGCCTTGTGTCATATTAACTTCTATGTTGCTATGATGGATTCAGTTTCATGGTGTTAGGATTTGCTTTTCTAGTGTCTGAATAAATGCTTTGCTTCTGTCTTTTATATGGAGAGTCTGTTATATTTTGTGATAGAGAACTACACCAGCATATTCATAGTCACCATTGGTGCTGTGAATATTGTATTGGCACTGCAATATCATAATAGCCTATGATTCAAAGAATGTTTTTCCCTCTCTTCACTGTGAGACTTGGTTTCCAGGACTACAGAAGAAACATAACCTATCTTTTGCAATGTTTCTTGGGTTTCTAATCATCTTTCAGTCACTTAAAAAAAATGGATCCAGGACCTCACAGGCAAGAGACGTAAGACTAAAGTACAGGGCTGTGTATAGCCAATCTCAAACCCCCCCCAGTCTTAGCTCAAACAGGCCTGTACAGCTGTTTGTGTTCACATATGGCCTCTCTTCCTTTGCATTTAATTCCTATGATACTAATGAGACATATGTATCGTACATTCCAAATGAACATATACCATGAAATCGAAGCATCCTAACATAACAGTGAGCAGGCTCAAAGCCTCAACTGTATTCAGTGTTGCAGAAAGCAATTGGGGTCATTTAGATTACTAGATATTCTTGGGGTGGAGGAGGGTGGAAGAAAGATGTAGGAGAGTTTACTACAAACTAATCCTGAGAGCAAATTGCTACTTTTCCCCTCCACCTCAATCACCCTAGCCATCTGACTACTGAAGGAAAAAGGGGCAGAGGTGGCATTTATAAAGCACTTTAAGCTTTAGAAGCACTTTCCCCATAATGACTATCAGGTTGGTAGACCTGGGTTCTAATTTTAATTTAGTGGTTTGCAGAGTGAAGCAGAGAAATTAATTTAACTCCCCTTAGTCCCACTTGCTCATCTGTAACATAAGCATAAAACTATACATTCTACAAAACCACCTTTTTTGTTAATGTATGTAAAGGCTCTCTGAAAACTTAAACATACAACACAGAGGGTGTTATTATACAAATCTGAATGTACAAAGGAAATACATTCATAAATTTGCTTCTTTTAAAATGGTGCTGACTTCAAGTTAGCAAAATAGTACACAGAGCTGCTTGCAAAAGGCATGTAATAGGTGGGCTTATTTCTTTTATTTGATAATAATTTCAGTCTTTGTATTTGGGGTAAAATAGTTTAAATCATTTATTTCTCTAAGTATGGTCTTTATTAAAGGGTTGCATTTTCTTAACATTTGAATTGAGTGATTCCTTACCTGATTTATTTTTCAAGTTTGCAGTCACTCCATTAAATTCGGACTTATCGATTTCCCAGGCAAGTGGCAGTTTGCCAAAACTATTAGATAAGCTTTCCAAGTTACTATCTTCATTGTAGATGATCTCTGAGGAATTAGTTGGGATCCCAATGTATCTGGCTGAATTATTTCCAACAGTTACAGAAGTGCTATTGGCAAGGCAAGAAGAAAGAGTAGAATTTGGAGTTTTATAGATTGAGGTTGCCTGGTTGAGAAAGGCATAGTCTGAGCAGATGGCATAGATTTTTTCCCGAGTATGAGTCACCGGACAACTCCATGGATAACGACCATCTCCACCAGAACTCAATGGGGATGTTGGGGCATTGGTGGGGCAGAAGGATTTGGAAGCAACTTTCAAATTCTGCTCTGGGGACCTTCTTTCAGGCTTATGGTCACTGTTTCCAGAATCATTTGATCTTTCTGTGTCTACAATGTTAGGCATTGAATGGAATGGCAAAATGTTGTTTCCAGGAAGATTTCTTACAACAACTTCAACAGCCTACAGCATTCTCCAAAGATTTACATGGGGTTATTTGGAACACCTAAATAAAGACAGAGGGACAAAGATAAATAGATCAGCAAGCAATTACATGCCCCAAAGAGAAATTAAATGTTTTATATTAAAAGATAGTCACCCTTAGTCATAAATGGCCTCTGGAAGCCACTATTTATGTTATTTTAAAATGAAAAATTATTTTGAAAATCAATCAATCAACAAGCATTTATTAAGTGCCTACTACGTGTCATTGTGGTAGAAACTTACTAACTTTGTTTTTTGAAGGTAAAGTACTAAACAACCTCAAAATATGAAAGATGAAGTTAGGAAGACTTCACTAAAATCTCTCAGTCAGCAAAGTATAAATCACCTATACAGAAATCTGTCACCTGGCAAGAAGCAGTTCTGACAGTTTAAGAAAAGGATTGGTTTTCAAGTCCAGGCTAGTTACCTTTGGAAGAAAGTGAAGGTTTAAACAAGTAATTGAATACAGGACTTGGGAACTGGAGATATAAAGAGTACAACAGAGAACCCCCAGGTGAATATAATCAAAAGTAGCTTTAGGAGAAAACCTCACTCTGTAGGGGGCACACACCTCCAGAGCACAGACTATTCCACCATTCTTTGATCTTTCCAACTCTAGGCAAAACAGGTAGCTCCTTCATTCATTTCCTTATTTATAGAAGCACAGAATGTTAAAGCTGAAAGGAACCTGACTGGCCATGTAGTCCGACCCCCACTCCAACCCGAAGTAAAAAGAAAAATGTTGACAACCTTCAAAGACTTTATAAAGATGTAAAAGTACTTTTAAGAAAAATTATCAAAACATACAGAAAATAAGTATTTAAAGGATTAATGAAATCCACAGAGAGGCCTAACAGTGAAGTGGAAAGGCTGTGTGATCCCAGAATAAGAAAACCTGAGTTTCTGACTTACTAGCCATATGCCCTTGAGCAAATTGCTTATGGGTAAAATGGCAGATGAAAATGGAACAGGAGATAAATACCTGTTTACAAACTACCTATAAGAAAGAACTTCATAACAAAATTCATTCATTCAACAAACATATATATTCCTATATAAATACAAGCTCTCATTATTTTTAAGTGATTCCAAAACCATTCTACTATTTAATTATATCCACTGGAAGACAATTAATCTGCTTTAAATCCATCCCATTGAGTTGTAAAACTTTTTTTGTTTTACCTCAGCATCCCTTAAGCAAATGTGATGTTGGGATTTTTTGAGGTGAACTCTGATTTCTCTGGTAGAGGAACTCTATGGGATTTCCTTCTGCCGAAAGAGATCAGACTTGCTCTGCATCTTTTAGTCTTAGAGCTGCCTCATACACATGGAGGTTAAGTCAAGTCAACAACCATTTATTAAGGGCCTACTATGTGTCAGTCACTATGCTAAGGGGTGTGGATAAAAAGAAAAGTTAAAGATAGTTTCTGTTCTCAAAGAGCTCACAGTCTGCTAAGGGAGATGATATGCAAACAACTGTGTTGAAAGATGATTTTTTAAAAAAAGAGAAACTGGAAAAATCAAAGAAGGGAAGGCATTATTAGCCTTAAGGTGGATCCAGAAAGGTTTCTTGCAGATGTGATAGTAACTGGGATTTGGAGCTAAGAAGACAAAAAAACAGAGATATAGGAGATATTTTCAGGTATCCGGGTCAGGAAATGAAAATGCATGGGGTAGAAAGATGGAGTACCTTATATAAGGAATAGCAAGAAAGTCACTGGATGGAATAGCATATGTGAAGTAAGATGTAAATAAACTGGAAAAGTAAGAGGGTATCATTATGTAGGGCATTTTGACTTGCCATTAATCTCACAGCCAGTATGTCAGAGATAAGATCTGAAAGAAGATCTGCTCAATTCTATGACCAGCACTCTACCACATCACAATATATTTTTATGAAGCTCTCTAATAAACATTAAAGATTGTGCTTGGTATGTTTTTCTGTTAAAATTATTTTTAAAAGGTCTTAAATATCTTAATAGAGTAAGAGTATACTTAGAGGTGGCAAAAGCTTTCTTATGGGGGGGGACAACACTATTTGAATTTTTGTTCAGTACTATAAGGAATATGGTCACAGAACACACAAATAATGAGCGAACAATGGCAGAAGTTAACTAAAAAACTGATCGGTTGAGAAAAAAGAAATAAAAGGTAAGGCATAGCTAGAAGTAGGATTTCTACCTAACTAATCACAGGTAAAAGATATAAACAATTGTAAAAATGAGAATCACAAACTATTAACCATATGAAAGAATTTTTCAAAGCACTACTAACAGATGCAAATCAAAAACAACTCTGAGGTTTCACCTTGTACCCAATAAATTAGCAAAAATGACCAAAAATGGGAATAGTTACTGTTGGAGGGGTTGTAGAGAGACATATACACTGATACATTGTTGGTGGATTATGTTAAGAAAGTGACTAAAATGCCAATAACCTTTAACCCAGAGATTCCACAGCAGGAAACATGGTCAAAAAAGGTTAATGATAAAAATAAAGACCTCTGTATATCAAAATACTCATAGTAGCAATTTTTGTAGTAGTAAAGAAACAGAAACAATGTGCATAGCCATGAATTGGGGAACAGCCTGACCACGTATATTGCACAAATGTAATATTATTGTAAAAAAAAATCAAAACTGAATACTGGGAAATTATAATTACTAATCTTGGTCCCAAACAAGAGATATGAGAAGATACATCCTCAAGCTTCTTTGCAGATTTGGGGATCCATGGGTATTGAACACTGCCAAAAACATCAAATTTTTTTATTCTTTCTTTTCATTCTATACAGTAAAGGATAGTTCACAGGTAAAGGGATACATTGGGATGTACATGATGTCTCTCCAATATTTTTTTAAAGATCTCACAGGCAACAAAGGCAATTCTGGTTCACCTTAAAGATTTGGCAGAAATATGCTAATTACAGGGAAAATTTTCCTATCATAGATGGATCCAAATCAGACAGCCTAGAGATAGGGTCCCTATCCAATGACTAGAAGTTTGCTACTGTGGTTAGCTATAGTAGTCAGCCATGGGATTTAGCAATGAATACAAAAGGGACTTGGTTCCAACAAGTACAGAAGACAACAGCAATTTTCTCTGTGCCCTTAAATACTGTAATATGTGTTTCAATCAGGGTCAAGTAACATTTATATGTAAGCAAAAAAAAAAAGATTAAGTTTCTTACTATGGGAGTAGGTGAAAGGGCTAGGGGAATGTGTAGTATCAATATAATAAGCTCATCTTAAGCCTAGGGGCAACATTAATGGCTCATAAAGTCCTTCTTCTGTGGCTTTATGGAGTGTATTCATGATAAAAAGTTGTAAGTTCAATAAAAATTGCTCTAACTCCCAGTAAGAAAATTCCTAACCCAAGAGGTTGGTCTCTTCATCGAAATTCACATTTATATCTCTCTTTAACCTTTGACCTCTCTGTGATTGATATAAAACTTTAGGTTACTGGAGATGTTTAGGTAATGAAACAGCAGATTATATTAGTGTCTATGGCAACAGTAGAAGATAGGGAAAGAACATAAAAATACTAATGGAGTCAGCCTTGTTTTTCTACTCTAATATGCCTGTAGACCTGCCATTTCTCTTGAGTATCTATCTCCCTTCTGTATCACAGCTCAGGATTACCTTCTCATTCTCCTTTCACTGGCTGCTCCAGGGCTTACAGTTCTTGGCTTTGCTATATATAACTTTACTTCTCTCTCTTCCAGATATTCAAAATCTTTCTCTGGTTCTGAAATTACTCCTTCCTTCTATACAAATTCCTTAGGAAGTCACCAAGTCTCTCACACAATGGTTTTGATCGATTCAAAGAGGTTTAAGTACAGGCCCTGTTCATACTTGATTCTGATCAACAGATTTAATCAAAAAGTGTTCTTACCCAACAATCATAATTGCTTTTACGTAGATGGAAAATCAATGGAGCCCCCACTTCAAAGGAAAAAAAAATCTCAAAAGGTAAAAGAGAATCCTAACCTACCTCAGAAGGTTGAAGTGTAGAATATATCCCCTAAAAGGAAGAGGAATAGGGCTATTAAACCTTTGGAGCTGATCACCTATATTGATATATGCTTCATGTGGACAACAGAGCTGTACCCACTTGAGAGAAGAAAAAAGATGAAGATTCATAAGTAGAATCTTGAGTGAGGACATCAGGGCAGAGCCAAGATGGCAGAGGAAAAGCAGGAACTTACTTGAGCTCGACCCCAATTACCTCAAATACCTGTAAAAAAAATTTACTCTAAACAAGTTTTAGAGCTACAGAAACCACAAAATGACAGAATGAAATACGTCTCCAGCTGAAGACAGTCTGGCAAACTGACAGGAACGGGCTGGAATGGAGCGCAGTCCCACATGGGCCACCGGCATGGACCTGCAGCACAGACTGGCCGGAACAGACCTCACGGAATAGAGTGAGGACATCAGGTATTAGTCAGAGGGAAAAAGGATGCGTTGAAGTAGATGGTGATTCCCTGTTGAGAGGCACCAAGGGAGCCATGTTGACCAGACCTCATCAAAAAGGAAGTAAACTGTCTTCCTGAGATATGTACCTGGGACATGATAGTCTCACAAGACTTGCCAAAACTAATGACCAGTACTCAATTTTAGGGACCCCCATGAAAACAAATAGTGAGAAGATAGGAGACCATACCAGTGAAGGAACTGGATATATTTAATCTTGAAAAAAAAAGAAATGGGGTAAGTGCTATAATTGCTATATTCGAATATCTCTATCATATAAAAGCAGGATAAAACTTATTCTACTTAGCTCCAGAGGCAAAACTAGGAACAATAGTGACATTACAACCAGGAAATCTTCACCTGGATGTAAGAAAGTTTTACAATAATTAGGGCACTACAAAAATCTCAGGAATGGATGCTCCTGATGCCCATCCCTAGACATCTTCCATTAGAAGTATGCTAATCATTGTTGGGGATAATGGAGAGAAGATTCCTGTTGTTACCTGATTTGGATAATTTGCCTCCTGAGGTACCTTCCAAATGAACTTCTGTGATCCTATCCACATGGAAGTGGACAATCCAGAGGTTAAAAGAGTTTAAGGATTACTGTCTTTAGTTAAGTCTCTAGTTCTATTAACAACAAAGGATATCTTCCAAAAGGACTAGTAAACTCTGGATGGGATTGATAATGCAACCTGAGGACCAGATTCTTCTCATCTTCATATTTGCCTTGTCCATTAATAGTTCCACTGGCGGAGGGGAAGTGTATTAAATACCAGTCTTCTCATGTCTGTACTTGTTATCAGTTCTGGCCTAGCAAGGGAAAGCTGAAAACTCTGGTTTATCTAAGATTTAAATATTATGTGTAGATATATTATGCATGCTGTCCCTGCTCTCCTTTATTACAAACAATATAAAATCAACTGTGAGATTAAAGCTTTGGGTGAATATATATATATAAATATATACATACATATATATGCATGCATATATATATATATATATATGTGTGTGTGTGCGTGTGTAAATACACAACTTTTTCTTGCAAACTGAAGTCTAAGAGAAAGCATCCTAGAAGAAGACAGGGAGAGCAGTCTTTTATCTCTCTTTTTTTTGCTGTTCAAGTATCATGTTTTATTTTCCTAATAACTGAAGCTTCTTCCTCTAAATGTCAGGGAAAAAAATGACCATCATAGATGGAAAGTTTTCTAAAACTTATTACATATTTCTCTTCCTTCTCAAACATAACACACTGAACATAATTAAAACTTTTCTTCAATACTCAAGGTCATACTATGAATATAAATTATTTTACAGCACTATAATACAGTGATTCTTTCAGGGTCTGTTGAAGTATGTTGAGCAGCTTGTCTCAGACTGCTATATTTGGAGGGAGGGGGTGAAATTTTTTCTGCTGTTATTATATTCAGTCTCTTTCCTCACTCTCAGTTCAAGAACAATCTGATCCCCCAGGTGCTAGTAGCCTCCCCCCAAATTTGGTAGAATTATGCTAATGAGAGGGGGAAATTTTTCAACCACATACAAGATCCAAATCAGGCATTCTAATACTTGTATTTAATATTGGCATGTTTCTGTACATGTTGTTTATCCCCAGTAAAGAGTAATTCATTAAAGGTATAGGTATTTTATTTTTTGTCTTTGTAACCCCCTTACCTAGCATAGTGCCTTTAACATGGCTGGTACTGATAGATAATGAATAAATGAATGAAATGGTCAAGCAATAGTTTCTCCCTTATTATTGCTATCAGTATGATATATCTAGACACTCCTCCTAATTTGCTGTTTGAAATGTGACATGGACTATGAAAACAAATGACTAAGTTTTTTAGAACTGTACCTAAAATAAAAGTAAAGAGTTTCTTACTGAAATCCCCCAAAGTTAATGAATTTGGAGTAGGGAGTCTTGGGTTCAAATGCAGATCTGATACTAGCTCTGAGAACAAGTCACTAAACCTGTATGAGCTGCAGTTTTTTTTTCCTATTTTACATAATGATAATATTTGCACTGGCTACCTAATGGAGTGGTTTTGAGGAAAATTCTTTGTAAACAAGAAAGCACTATATAAATGTATTATTGTTATAATTAACTTTATCACATCTCTTCAGGCTTTTCTGAAGCTTCTTCTCTATCAACTGCACTCCAGACAGGTTGCCAGATAACTGGTTATGTCAGACGTTGCTGTTTGAGAGTTAATGAAATGCAACTGTGAGCTCAGTTCTGGTCTCTTCGAAAAGAAAGCTCTTAATAATTTATTTATAAACACATTTATAACAAGCGCTCCTCACCTTAGGCATTAGAGTCATTCCTGAAAAGTTGTATGTAAACTGAACCTCAGATGAATATTTTAAAAGCAGGAGGAGTTTACTGTTTAAAAGAATCATCTTAAAACCAGTAAAAACAAAAACGCCTTTGCAAAGCAAAAAACCATCTAATTTGTTTGTCGCTGCTGTTTTGTTAACTATGGCTGTTAGGTATCAAGTTTAAAAAGGGGGGTGCATTCCTACTAGTGCACCCATTTTGACATAGAGGGAAACTGAGGTATTCGGCAGTTAAATGACTTTATCAAGGTCAAATATCAGGTCAACAGTAGAGCCAGGACTAGATCATAGATTGCCTCTCTCTGTAGCGTTAGTCCCATCAAGACAATAACGAACCACAGGACTGCAGCCAACCTTCCTCCCCTCCATTTCTCTTCCCCCGTCCATACACTTCAGCTTTCATACATCCTTAAGGCCATATTCCTTTCTCCCCCTCCTCCTTCCTAACCCAGATCCCCAGCTCAGTATCTCCAGGAGGAAGCCTGGACTATCTATCTAACTGACCTCTAAGGTCTCTTCCAAAGCTAGAATCCTGCTAAGGGCACACAAGGGACAAGCATCCTGATTGCTCGGGGCGTCGTGGAGGGAGAGGTAGCCTGAGGACCAGGCGCTGCTTTCCCTCTCTTTCCCTGCAGCTCAGGGACCCGGTGTCTGCTCCTTTGGATCAGCTTGGAGGACCAGCGGCGGGGGAGGGACGTGGGGCAGGAGGGTAGAAGACTTAGAGTCGTCAGTCTCGGACCTTGTCTCCGGTCGAAGTGGCACCGCTACAGGTCGGAAGAAGTGGAGAGAGACAGGGCAGTGCTTCTAGCCCCTATGGGTCTGGCGGCGGCTAAGGGTTCGCACAGCAGGGCCTCGGCGAGGGGAAGATGCGAGCTAGGAGAGAGGTAGCCCCGGGACCGGCCGCATGCACGCACGCACTCACTCACCCCGGGCAGCTGCAGAGCCAGAGCAGCCTCGCGGTTCCGGCCCCAGCCAGCCCCGTCTCCCTCCCCTCCGGAGATGTGGTTTCTATCTCCCTGGGGTTGGCCAAGTAAGAGAAGGGGTGGAGAAAGGCACAGCCTGTCAGAGGATGCAAGGATAGACCGCCCTGTCCCCAGCACCGGAAGCTGAGGGCTCGGATCCCTAATGGGTGGCTGGAGGGCGGGACGGAGGAGTATGCTTGGTCTTTTATCATGGATTCGCATTCTTCTGTCAGCTTCTGTGTCCCGGGGGAAAGGTCACAGTAGCTGCAGCAGAAAAAGGTTATAAGCTCCGCATTCATTTATTCAGTAAAGCAAAAATGAATTCTGGCCTTGCCTAGAAGAGACCGTCTCCCACTGCCTATTTAGTGGCAGCAGAGAGGAGGCAAGAAACAAAAGTAACAGCTGGTCCAGTTCTGGCACTAAGCCTGAAAAAAAGACGTGGACAAATGAAATGTAGGAGGAGAGCACAGCCTGGAATGAGGAAAGGCCCGACGGGTTTAATAGTACTTGGCTCTTAAATAACATTTAAAGGTCTTTCCTTAAATTTCTTTTTATTTCAATGGCTGTAGCAGGCCCAGTATGGGGTAACCCAGCTCTTAAAGGGATTCAGTTTTTGGCAAGACACGCTGGGTGGAGTCAGAACTCAAACCCCTGGCCAACAGCCTTCCATAAAAACTCCCTGGAGTACTCTGGTTTCACTGAGGGACTTTTTCTTGGAAGACTGCCTCCAGAGGCAGGGCTCTTGATTTCCTTTTATTTGTGTGTGTGTCTTTTTGGAGTGGGGAAAGCAGGGTAATTGGGGTTAAGTGACTTGCCCAAGGTCATACAACTAGTTAAGTGTCTGAGGCCAGATTTGCGCTCAGGTTCTCCTGACTCCAGGGCCAATACTCTATTCACTGTGCCACCTAGCTGCCCCTTGATCCCTATTTCTTCTGGGCTAAGGTAAGGTTTAGGTTTAGTTTTATTTTTTTTGGTTTTTTGTGGGGGTTTTTTTATTGATTTCTTTATTTACTTTTAGTTTACAAGATTCAGTTCTACAATCCCTTGAGTTTCACATTTTCTCCCCTCCCTCTTCTCACCCCTTCACCTATGGCAGCATGCACTCAAGTATAGGATCTGCCAATACTTTCACATTGGACATTAGTCTGGTTGTACAGAAGGGTTGTAACCAAAGGAGTGAACAATGGGAAAGAAGAAACAAAACCAAACATGGAAAAGAACGATAGCATGTAGATTGCTTCAGTCTCCATTTAAACTCTCTGTTCTTTCTAGATCTTTCTCTGAATGTAGATATCTCCTTCCATCCTGAGACTTG
>JAQQSV010007031.1:0-14121 GCA_028646515.1 Pseudochirops corinnae
TATATATATATATATACAATAATAATAATAATTATTATTAACTACATCCAACTGGAACTTAAGATACACAGTTACTGTGGTAGGGAGATCCATCCTGCCCTGCTGGAAAATCAGAGGAGTAATGGGGGAGGACATAGGAGAGAATAGATTGGGGGAGGGGTTGTACAATGGGATGGCTGTTTTGGGGTGGTGGGTAGGGGAAAGATGGAGAGAAAATTTGTAACTCACAATCTTGTGGAAATGAATGATGTAAACTAAAATAAATAAAAGTTAAAAAAAAAAGTCGAGCCTCTACTTGGAATAAAATGTACTGTTCACAAAAAATTTGCTTACTATCGAATGTGATAAATACAGTTTTATGATGAAAAATTTTTTTAATTAAATTTCTTCTTTTTATTGATAGGCATTTATTTTTTCTCTTACCCTTCAGCACTGGGGAAAAATGAAAGAAAGCAAAAGAGAGGGAAAAAAGAACCTCCAAATGAATTATGCATAGCCAAAAAAAAATAATAAAAATCTAAACTGAAGGCTTTAAAATTGTAATCCCTAAGCTTGGTCCAAAAGAAGAGAATGAGACTCTACTTCTTTCTCCCCTTTGAAGAGGTGAAGAATATGAATGTAAAATATTGAATATAATTTTGGACTTGTGGATTTGTTGGTTTTACTCAGATGATTTTTTTCTCTATTTGTTTTCATTCTTTGTTATAAAGTATGGCTTCCAAGGTCAGAAAAAGCAGAATGATATATTGGGGAAATAAAAACTGCTAAAATATATCATTAAAATTTTTTTTTAATACAATTACTTATAACTTACACTTCTTCAGTTCAATTGGTCCAAATTTATACTAGACTTAAATATATTCAATTGAAAAATCTAAGTGGTACAAGTTAACAGGTACGAGAACTATTTTTTAAGATCTAGAGTGGTATCATGGTTAACCCAGTGCAAAGTTTAAAAATTGTTTACAAATGTAAGGTTATTCTAGCTGCTTAAGTCAATCTAATCTGCCTATATATGGGTTATGGATTGAAGAGAAAGGAAGCTTATTAAGACCATTTGTGGGTTGGTGTTTTTTTCTGAGAAATCATTGTTGTATTCAACTGAATTAAGTAATTTTTAAAAGTCCTAGAAGAAAGTTTAAAGGTCAATAAAAAGCTATTAGGCCTTTTAATAGCTTAGTTAAAGGAGGATGATTGCCAGGTTATCACTTATAATGGAACACTATTGGTGATGGAAGAGGAAAAAAAAAAAAACTAACTAGTTCAGTCCTCTGGATCTACAGAAATGTATTCCCCATAGCCATGGAAACATAGCAGATGCACTAAAACAGTGAAAGGAATTATATACGTGACCTAACACAGCATCAGCATAGGAGAGAGTAAGTACATCAGCAACTAAGTATATCAGCAAGCCTTTGCTTTTAGCATCTCATGAGTCACAGATTCAGGAACAGAATTTTAGTGATTTAGAATAAATTGTGACTTTCATTATGATTAAAAAATGCTACATAATCAAGCCAATTACTTGTCTACTACTAGTCTCAGATTCTAAGTCTTTTTGTCTCATCTTTGTTCCATACTGAGACCTTTTGGATATACAGTGTGTTCTAAAAGTCTTAATGTAGTTGTAAGTTATTAAAACTGAAAACTGCACTGATTTTTATTTGTTTTTGAGGGATGATATTGGTTATAATCTGCACAGGCAACAAAAATAGATAGAAGAATTTAAACTTTTATTAGCATCTCAGAAAAAGAACGTTGAAGAGAAGTTTGGAATTAATGACTGTAAGTGATGATGGATTATGCATATATTTCATTTATACATTAAATCCCTGATATATGGGCTGATAATTTAGTTTCTTTGGGATTTAGCTTCTTCATCAGTAAACTGTAGAAGGTGAATGAAATTTAAAAATTCCTTGGGTCCACTGTAGCCTTAAACTTTGATAATTTAAATTTCATAAACAATTTTAAAATAACCACTTTGATACATAATATATCAACCATATATTTGAATTCCCAAATTAAAAGATAATTACTTTTTTTCTCTTAGCAAACAGTAGGGAAAGTACAAATGTGCAGTTATAGTAATGTAATTGATTTAGAGCTTGAAGACCTCAAAGGACACTGAGTCCAAACACTTCACTATATAGTTAACTGCAATTAGACCCAGAGAAGGAACATGAGTGACTAAGCTATGAAAGAAAAGCAAATAAGTGGGGAAGCTGAGATTTGAACTCTAATCTGATGTCTTCCTATTCTAAATCTAGCATTCTTTTTGTTTGTTTTTTGGAGGAGGGAAGGCAGGGCAGTTGGAGTTAAGTGATTTGCCCAATCACAGGGCTAGCAAATGTGCTCAGTCTTTGAGGATGAATTTGAACTCAGGTCCTCAAGACTCCAGGGCTGGTGCTCTATTCATTGTACCACTTAGCTGCCCCCCTAAATCTATCATTCTTTTCACTAGAAAACACAGTCCCCCAAGATCTTACAGGAATCATCACTTTGCCAACAAAGTGCTATAAAAACAAAGTGCACAAAGTCAGAAGTGAAAAAGTCAAAAGAATGAATTGTCAATAAGTTTGAGGAATCTGGTTTGATTTTTTTTTTGCTTTTTTTGGAGGGCAATTGGGAGGAATCTGTTTTTAAGTGGGTATAAACTAAATTGAAATTGGGCTAGAACACATTTTATGATCTTGCTCAGATAAAGAAAATGACTTGTGAAATCATCACTACTATATTCTACAGTACCTAGGAGCCCTTTGAATGCATTATAATCAATTATTAAAAACAAACACATTTTGAGTTAATTTTATGCATTTGAATTTATCATAACCTGAGGTGTAATAGGACCAAGGTTGAAGTATATAGCAGGAAAAAAGCAATGGATCTATTTAGAGTCCAATTTATTTGTGTTCATCTTAGACTCATTTTTTTTTATCACTTTGCAATCTTTTGTCATCATTTAGAGATAATACTATGGAAAGACATACTAATATCTAAAATATTAGAGAGTGAAAGAAGGAACAAGTTGAAAGACAACCAGGAGAGCTTTTAAGATGGATAAAATATGTGTACATATATATATACACATATATGTATATATTTGTGTGTGTACATATATATATACATATATAGAGTATGCACACATATATACACAGATATAGATATATGTGCATGTAAATAACTATAAGGATAGTATCAAAATTAGTTTATATTTTACATCATGAACTCTGTCAAATCTATTCAGGCTCACAGAAAAATGTGATCTTTATTTAAAAAAAAAAAACCAGTAACTCACCTAAGGAAAACCCATTATGGGGACAGTTATATTTAGAGAAATAATTAATAATGGAAATTATCTTAATAGTATTGGATATATAATCTAGTGGAAAAATATTTTATTCTTCCCCCCCAAATAACACAAACGACACTTAAAAATGTTTGTGTTATGCAATTTTCATGAAGGCATTAATAGCTCTAGCCAAGGCTATTCAGTAAATAATTAAGAGATACCCACAGCTTACGTCCTTCAGAAGAAAACCTTGAAGATTTAAAAGGTAATGTTTGCTTTGAGACAGATTAACAAGTAATTTGGTAGGAAGGGGGTCAGGAAATGATATACTTCCTTCTTCCATAGATCTAGGTCCAAGGAAATGAAGTTTCTAAGAAATTCAAGAAAATATTTATTCTTTGAAACTTATCTTGAGCATTATTAATATTATTTAATGGTACAAAATCAAGTTATCATTCAAGCAGAGTTTACAAACACTTTAAAATATGTCTTGACTTCCTAATTTTTCCCCATTGGGGAAAGGCATCTTTGATTTTATAATATAAGGAATAGAGTCCATCACATGCTAAAATGGAGATTGCCACCAAGGAACCATTGAATCCCATTAAATGAGATAGAAAGAAAGTAAGATTTGATATATAATAAATATCTTCCCTTCAGCCATTATATATGGAATTTTCGTGTCCTCCTTTAGACTTGGGAAGATTCTCAACACAAACTTAACAATATAGACTGCTGTCATGATAATGATCCCATTGATGTTCATGAAATAATTGTAAAGAGACATTTCTCTGGCTTCTGTAGCTACGCTCACTCTGGATTTCTCTGCCTTCACTGTGTCCCTTCCCTTTCAGCTCTTCCTTTCCCTTTCTCTTCCCTTCCCTTCCTTTCCCTCCCCTCGCCTCCCCTCCCCTTCCTTCCGATTCCCTTCCCTTCCCTTCCCTTCCCTTCTTTCCTTTCTCTCTTTCTTTCTTTTGGGGGAGGGGCTGTCTTCCACCATTAGATTTTGAACTTCTTGATAGCAGAGACTATCTTTTTCATATTGTGTACCCAGGGCACAGTGTCTGGCACATTGTACATACTTAATAAATGTTTATTGATTGACCTCAATAGTTTCCAACAATTAGACTAAAATAGAGGCATCTGTGCTCTCTGTCTCTGTCTCTGTCTCTGTCTCTTGCATTTTGAAGGAACAAGCAAATAATTAACTAATCGACTTGTGGATTCATACTTACCCTGGGACAGAAAAGTAATGCTTTTGTTTTGAGATCATTTCTCTTCTACTTCTATTTATTTCAATTTAGATATAAACAATACATATATAAGCAAATTTTATAATAATGTCACTGATAAATTAAATCTAAGATGAAAATAGTCTGCCTATGAATCCCTGACATACAACTGTATTCATACTGACATAATAAACTTCAATGCTGCATAGTTTAAAATACAATAAATGAAGAATGAAATGAACGCCTAAAGTATAAATCCACCTAATACTCATTTTTTAAAAATCCCTTCAGTACTTTATATACAGATACCCACTTCTCCATCATATCATGATGGTTTAATCAAAAATTTGAAACTTTCCTATAATAATATTGCAGGCTTGTTTGTTTTTTCCAGAACCAACCTAAGATGACTGCTATTGTATGCAGAATGGTCTTCACCCTTTTCAACAACATTGCCTGCTCCCACTTTTTGTTTTCTCCTTTCCCTTTAACAAAAGAGTTGAGGGGAATTTGGTACAGTAGAAAGAATATGAACTTTGAAGTCAGAGGACCTGAGCTGGTGATTCTTAATACCTGTATAACTTTGAACAAGTCACCTACATTCCTCAGCTCTCTGTCTCCTTAATGGCAAAATTATCTGAAACTAGGTGTCCTCTGAGGTATCTTCCACCCCTAAATTTATATACTTCTATGATTTTCTTCAATGAATAGTTAACAACAAAGTTATTTAATGTAAATTCAAATTGGAAGTAGAAATGGATGTTTTTTTTAAAGCATATTTCTGTAAGACATAAATTTTGTGCCAAAATTAGAATATCCAAGGACCCTCAAAAAACATCCATAGCCCCCAGAACTCCAGAACACACTTTCATAATGACTACAGTGACATGTATCAAATGTTAAGAATTCAGACTGTGCATAATTAACCACACTGTAGTTTTTTTTTTAATCAAGATATAGGATGACTCTTGGGCCAAAAGAAATCATACTTCCTATGCATTTGAAATCCATTTAAAATAAAATTTAACATTATTAGATGAAATAAATGAAATTAGATTTAAAATAAATATCTTAGTAAGAAATTAATAAATACCATGATAAGAGATAAAATCAGTCCCTAAGGTAACCCTGCTGCCTTCTCTGCAGTGAAATAGAAAATAGATTGTCATTAGCCCCATCTTCAGGCCACTAGCAACAAACATCCTGCAAAGTGATGTTATCTGCTCCCTTTGCTCCATATTCAGAGGCTAAGCCTATAACAAGTTATGGCAGAAGACTTATTCCATATGCAAATCATCCCCCAAGCACTTTTGAGTTGTTTAAAGTAACTCTATAGGTCTTTAGGTGACTTTGATTGTGTGTTTACATGCAATTTTTAGTGACCAAATTCTTTTAATCACTGAAGGAAGACGGGGATGGAGGGGATATGGAGGGAATATGAATGTTTAAAATATGTAAAATTCATACAGCAGCAAAGGTCTCTTTCCTAACCATATACAAGTTCAGAAATCCATAAAATTTGTTCATATGCCCCTTACTACCCTTGTGACCTTAGACAAGTCATTTAAACTCTGGACCTTTTCTAGCTGTAAACAAAGATGTGGGATGCAAATAAGAAGAGAAGTAGATGACTGGAAAGTCCCTTTTGGCTTTAACTTTGTGCCTTTATGATAGTATGTGTTAATAAACAACACTGATAAGCTTGGATAGCAATCTTCTTCAGAAAAAAAAGGATGTTTTGCAAATGGAAGTTTTAGTGAAACTTAACATATGAAGCCTAATTAACAAAGAGCATCTTGAGTTCTAAAGGTTCTTAACATTACTTTCCTCCTACTTCAGAGCTGCGAAACCAAAGAGGTCAATTTACCATTCGCTGTTCTGAGACAATCATCCAAAAACATATATAACAGACAAATCCACAGACAAGGTAGCTCTTAAAAAAAAACAAAACAAGTTAACACATGTATTCAGGCTATGAGTCTTGTGTGCTTAATAGAAAACATTTTGACTCCCTAATTACAAAAGAATAGCAAGTGTTTCCTAATGAAGGAGTGCAATTTTCCTAAAGATGAATATGAATTCCTCATTACATTCTCATTAGTGTAGCTTCATTATATTGATTTGGAAGCTATTATTCAGAAAAGTATCATCAGATGCTGGCCAAGCTTTTATCCACTTTCATAGTTAGGGTTCAGGATTTATCACACTCATTGGATACTTTCTTTTTCCTGCTCAGATCAGATAGTGAATCATCAGTTTTGACATACTTCTAAGCTATTCCCCACTGCTAGCACAGTAGACTTTTACAAATTAGTCTGTTGTAAATATGCTGATACAAATATTTCTGGAATTCTAGAACAATAGATATTGACTTGCAAAAAGATTATTTTATCCTATTTTCATATGGTATGCATTTAGAAACTAGATAATGTATATATTTTTAAGTGGAACTTTATAAGACTATAATTAGTATTATGACCAGATCTCAGTTGAAATAACAAATCATTAATTAGATTGCTTTTATTTCATTATGCTTCCTTGTACAATGTTCCCTTTGAGTCTGTTAGTGTGACATTTACCTGTTTCCTTCCTTCTTCTCCCTATCCATCTCTTATTAAATGGGACTAAGTTGGGGAGAATCACCCATACTAAAAATATAGGTAGGGCTCTCAATGTGTTCCAACTTATTTTTTTCTGTGATCATTTCAATAATTACTGTGAACTGCATTTTAGTGATTTATTATAGTGGTAGTCAAGAAGTTCTTGGCATTATCTTAAACTTAAATATATATGTAAATATATATTTATATGTATATATATATGTGTGTATGTATGTGTACGTGTGTGTGTGTGTGTGTGTATACACACACACACATATACACAAAATGTATGTATAAACTTACAGTTGTTTGATACAGAATAACCCATCTCTCCTTTACTTAGCTAAAACATGGACAGGGAAACTAAAGAAAGACTGGCCTCCAATTAGTCATTGATTGTTAGAGTAACTTTCTATTCTACAGTGGGGAAGGATTCCCTTGATTCTCAACTGACTTCATTATTTAAAAAATCAGAGATACCCATTGATCTTAATATCTGGAAGGATTAAGAGTTGGAGTGATAAGAGAATATTTTACAATGGAGCAGAAGTTGAGAAATCAAGAAGGGACAGGTGACTCTTCTACAATGAAAGTAGTACATAAGCCTCCAAGATACAGGTATGCTTAGGTTTTTTCTCTTAACTTTGCTTATTCTTTTCTTTTATAGGTAGGCAGAAGATATGCAACTCATTATCTCTTCTTTATCTAGCATCCAGGAAAATTGAATCTTTTTATCTCTTCCCTCTGTGCCCAGCTTCTCTTTTCTTTTGATTCAACTGGAGAATAAAGTCTTCTTTCTGTCCTCTTTCCTTCTCCTGTATATGGGCAAAGGAGCACTGCTTAGCATCTGTCCTCTTCTCAGACAGCAAGAAACCTTGGTGGAACCCCATATAAGTACCAATTGGTATCCCACTGCAACTTTCCTTTTATGATTATTTGTATGTTTCATATCTTTATGGCTGTTAAAATTCCATTTTTATAATAAAAGGATCTAGTATGATATATTTATATATTTGTACTGAACTAGGAATTTCCCCTGATAATTTGTGTGCTTCATGGTTCTCATTAAATTTCCCCTACAATTTCAATCTCTCTTTAGGAAACTTATACTTTTATGGGATGGGGTTCCACTTTCCAGATACTCTAATGACAAAGGTCTAAAACATCTAAAGAATACTGATCCTTTAGGATAAAATAGATCCTGTAAGAGATGTCAAAGGGTGAGAGTATAGTTTATTAAATTTTCCTCCTCTTTTATTTCAGTAGTTCAGAAAAACATGTTTTTTTATTTAGTGAAATGATAATGTCCTTCAGTGTGTGTGTGTGTGTGTGTGTGTGTGTGTGTGTATGTTTGTATGTGTGTGTTTAATTGGGAGTTCATAACATTTCAGTTTTCAATGCTTTCAGCTGTTTCCAAGCATTTATTTGCCTAAATTTGCCCAAGTAGGTTGTAGGTGTCCACATTTTTCTTACTACATCCTCCTCTACAATTCCATTTCCATACAATATAAATATATTCTTGCCCACTATGCTAACCTAATATCTTGTCCATTTACAATGTAACTATCTGATACTTTCCTAGCACCAAATGGCCAAATTAAGAGATGGACAGAGAGAGACAGACAGACATACACAGTGGCACACAGACAAAATGAGAGACAGAGACAGAGTGAGGTGGTCAGGGTTAATTTCCAAAATTGAAACTCTTTGGAAAAGTTTTGGATGAATTTATTTGGGTAGTGATGAAGTACATCTTACCAACCATGGGCTTTCCTTATTCAACTCAGTGCTTTTGTGGCCAATAGAACTGACTCCCTCCTTGTCAAAAAATTTCAATTTGCTCTGTCCTATGACTACAGGCTACATACCCACTCCAGCCAACTCACAATGTTACAAAGAGGCACCACCGATCAGTCTGGGGAGGGAAGAACTTAGAGTATTGCAAAGGGTAGAAGAAAAAGCATGGATGAAATAATGAAAATCCAATACTGTCACTGGAAAATAGGTCAATGACATGTTGTAGTCAATACAAGTAGGTTAGTGTCATTTTCAGTTATGAGAACAATAACAAAAAAAAAATTGGCCCAGAATTTCCATCTAAGCAGTCAATTGAATTATGTGATTTCTATGGTTTTCTTTAACATTAAAATGCCATGATTTCTTGATTTTTTTTTTTTAGCATATGTTGGATTAAAAATAAGAATATCTTACTTCCTGAGTATAGTTGTCAATTAATCATGCTTCTTGCATTATTTGTATTTTTAAAAATACTTTTATTCATAAGTCAAAATGATGCCTGAATAATTAAAAGTAAGTTTAAAATAAAAGCCTAGAAGAGGGGACTTGAAAAAGCTTTTCTAAGTGGGTACAGCCTCAACCCTTATGCTAATATGTCCATGTGCACAATTACAAATAGCTTGTCCTATGCAAACTCTAATCTTACAATTACCATTGATTAATTCTTCTCTGGAGTCATTAAATAAATACAATGAAAACTTTTCCAATAGTTTCCACTTCATTTTAAAGAGAGAGAGAAAGGGGTAGGGAGACAGAGATTTTGTAACTACCAACACTGATCCTATGGACTCATAACTAACAATCTACCAAAGAGTGGCAGATCTAGGTATTCATGCTTAAACTAGAAGGGATCTTGGAGATCATCTAATCCAAACACATCCCATTTAATAGATAAGGAAACTGAAAACCAGAGAGTTTAAATGACTTGACCAGGATCACACAACTAGTAATTGCCTCAGATGGGAATTGAACCAAGATCTTTTTGACCTGTTTTCTTAGAGAATTTCCTGGGGATATTTTGAGGTAAAATGACTTTATCCAGGGCAACATAGCCAGTATGTGTCAGAAGTAAAATTTGAACCCAGATCTTTCTGATTCCAAAGGCAGCTCTCTGTCTACTAGAATATATTCCTTGGAATATATGTTTATCCATTTATCTATCTATCTATCTATCTATCTATCATCATCATCATCATCATCATCCAATTTAATTGCATATATTATATGTCATATGTATTGTCACATAGGAAACATTGCTCACCTATTAAAAAAAGGTTCCTTTTTCTTTTCCTTCCTCTACAATATTCCTTTGAGACTCTACATGCTCTAATGTCTAATGCTACATTGCTAAGTGCCTCCAAACAACCTTTTCTGACAATGGGAAAACAGAAGCTTAGCTGGTGAAATTTAGCAAATCACAGCCAGACTGCATCTGACCATAGCTCCCATCACAGTCTGCTTCTACTTCTGGCATACACTGTGGAGGGGTTGTAGATGGATGTTCATGTGGAAAACTGTACAAGCGATGAACTCAAGCCAACAATGACACTCATAAGCAGCTCTCATGTACCACAGAGTTGGTACAAGAAAAAACTCTAAAGTAAGCACTATAGATGTCACTTCTCTATTCATACTCCTTGAATTGTAACTACAATGAATTTCATGAATCTACACTCCCCTTCACTAAGGCAATCTTCTGAATCCATCTCTAAACTCAAAGTCTAGTTTTCCTCTTATTTGAAAACTCCAAATATCCCATGTGAAATTCAAATATAATCAATCACTGCACAAATCCACCAATCCTATAACAAAGAAGGAGAGCATGTGAGGAAGTATGGTACTTTGCAAAAAGCTTGGGATTTGGATTATGAAGGCCTGGGTTCAGATGGTATCTTTGTCATTTACTGTATGACACTGAAAAATCACTTTTCTGGATTTCAGCTTTCTTAACTAAAATAAGCAGATTGTATCAGGTCACCTTAGAATTACATTTTCTAGATGAATAACCCTAAGAATTCTCCTGTCCTCTCCTCATCCCTCTGCAGGCTAGCACCAATATATTCTTCTGCGTCCCAGACTCATAATACACCAATATGCTATTTAAGTACAAAATAGGAATCCTGCAAGTCCCTAGTCCCCTCCTTCTTTTTAAAATCTATATTAAGATGTATGCCAGTACTATGATGTCATGGGGTAAAGGGATAGAAGAAGAAAATTTATTTACCCAATAATAAGCAGCTGTATAACTATATAAATCAAGCATATAAATATTAAATAGTAGAATGGCATTAATACTGGTACTTGAACTTTTTGAAGTTATTGAATATTATTATGATCATTTTTGTCTCTGATTTGTAAATAAAATTAAAAGGTAATTAGCATGATACTTTTGTTGGCTTATATATTTAGAACTAGAAGATAATAGCTTAGATGGCTCAATTTAAATATTCTTTTTTTAGAGATGGGGAAAATAAGGCTCAGACAGGTTAAATGAGCTCCCCAAAGTCTTGGAGCTAATAAATGTCTAAGGCAGGATTTGAACTCAGGTGTTCCTGAATCCAAGTCAGACTCTGTCTACTTTGTCAACAAACTCACTTCAAAAGATCTATGATTTTTATCTATGAGAGTTTTCTATTCCTGGGGCAGTTAGGTGGCATAGTGGATAGAGTGCTGTGTCTGAGGTGAGGAAAACTCATCTTCCTGGATTCAAATCTGGCCTCAGACAGTAGCTGTGGAACCCTGGGCAAGTCACTTAACCCTGTCTGCCTCACTTTTCTCATCTGTAAAATGAGCTGGAGAAATAAATGGCAATCCACTCCAGTATCTTTGCCAAGAAAACCTCAAATGGGGTCATGAAAAGTTAGACATGACTGAAATAACTCAACAATGACACCTATTCATACATTAATCGATGGTACTTAATGACTTCTTGTTGCAAAACCCCTTATTACTTAGTAGTCAACCTCCTGGGGATAAGCCTCTCTATGCTTAGTTAGTCTTTGGGTCTAAGATACACAGTCTGTTGACTGACCCTTTCACTTAAAGCCTTCAAGTCAGTCCTGGGATGGTAAGAGTTCTATTGGTACATCCTTTGATGCCACAGGCATTGAAATAAAACTGGACTTGAACGTTAGTGCAAGAATATTGACTAGTTGTTTGTTTTTTTTTTTTTAAAGCTGAGTACCTATGTCAGAAAGCAGCACAAAGCAATGAAGACATAAAAAATAAAATTATAGCTTAGAAACAAAGGAAAAAGTATCTTTTATGATATAAAATTGGTGTGCTTAAAATTTATTAAGAGTAATTTATAATTAACATGATTACTATTGATTAATTAGACATTATACTTTGGTTCTACCTACTTAAGTGATACACTAACTCCCATCTATCTGTATAATTCAAAGTAGGCTTCTATCTGTCTACCTTTCATTCCATCATTTCTTACATACTAAAGACCTCTTCCATTAGGACTCACCTCTTGTTACTTTCACTACTATATATATGTGTAGCTATGATCTGAAGCCCATCTATTATGCTACATTCCACTTTTCAAATTTGCTTTCAATAAGGGGAGGATAATTGGTCTGAAATATGAGGACCCTAAGGGTCAGTACTAATAAAGATCTTTAGGGCATGCAGTTCACTTATCCTCCATAAAATGCTAATTCTTAACTACAATTTCTGAGGAATGAATCTATTAGAGTTTTTGCTTATCAGATAAATGTTGTAGGTATTTTAAAAAATAAACTAAAGGTGAAGACAGATTTAAAATATCGAGACCAGTTTATTTTAAAAAGTGTAGCCTATCACCAATTAAAATAAAAAAAATTAAAGACATCTGAAAAATCTTTTAAAATGAATTCTAATAGTGACCCTGTATATCCCAAAACAATTCAATATTCAAATTAGTCACAAATGATGGTTGAACAACCAGCAGTAGAAATCCATATTTGAAATCTCATTGATAAGTGCTGGTGGTGCTTTTATGCAAAAGAAAATCAAATCAGATTGATTTCAAAAAGTTTTATTTCAATCTATTTCAACAGTGTCAGTAGCTCCTGGTCTGCAGACTCCTGCCAATGCTGATCTGTAACTCACCTATAACTTAAAGTCTAGAGTTCCCCAGGATGCTGATAATTTAAATGTCAGTCAGTATTTGAATGTGGATTTTTTCAGCTTCAAGGCTGGTTCAGCATCCAGTGTTCATTCAGCATTTCATACTCCTCAGTAAAAACAGTTATCATTCTTACTCTCCAGAATAAAGAAAAGCTAAAAAAAAATTTTTTTTTGAGGGAGAAACCTTTTTTTTTCAAAATTTGTTATTTTTATTTTTTCTCTGTATACTACCACAATTGTTAATTTTAAATAGAAATTCACTATTTAGACATTTTAAAATGGAATTTAAGGTTAAAATCTTCTATAACACAAAGTAAAAAAAAATCTTTAAAGTCATAAAGGAAAGGGAGGACCACAAAAAAAGGACGTTGAAGAACTATAGAAAATTAAGACTGGAAAATTCTCTTGGAGTACCAGAGAAACTCTCATGAGGTTTGTTCCTAAAAGGAAGTTCTTAGCCTTTACATTTTAAGACCTGCAAATGACCATATCCAAGGGCTATAGGAAAATGATCTACCAGGAAAACCAAAAGAAGTTGACAGTTGTGCCATTTTCCGCTCTCACACCTGCTGTAACTGGGGGAGATGGGCAATTGAGCACAGTCAGGAAACAAGACAATCTATTTAAAGGTCATAAGATCCTCTTATTTCCTGTTCTAAATCTGGAAACTCATTGCAGGAAAGGCTAGTCTGGCAATCATTAAAAAGCTTTCCTGAAAAGAATTAGCAAGACTACAACTTTGTGTTTGGCCATAATGAACAAAACCTATAAAGGAAGATGATATTCATCAGCGAGATAGAGCCTGTATCAGTGCTAATCTGCGAGATAATAATTTTTTTCTTTTTCTTTTTTTTTTAAATTTTATTTTAGTTTGCATCATTCGTTTCCACAAGATTTTCAGTTACATATTTTCTCCCCATCTTTTCCCCTACCCACCGCCCCAAAACAGTCATCCTAGTGTATCCCCCCTCCCCCAGTCTATTCTCTCCTATGTCTTCCCCCCTCATCCCTCTGACTTTTCAGTAGGGCAGGATGGATCTCCCAACCACAGTGCCTGTGTATCTCAAGTTCCAGTTGGATGCAG
>JAQQSV010007032.1:0-14121 GCA_028646515.1 Pseudochirops corinnae
GTTATAGAATACATTAACAAAATAGAAAAAGTGAAAATTAAGGAAATAAACCTACATTTAAAAATTAGAGAAACAACAAATAAACTTAATGTAAGCAAAAAATAAATGATATTAAAAACTAGGGAGATAATATATATGTTGAATAACAAAAAGCTAAAAATGATAAATAAATTTAAAAGCTGTTTTTGAAAGACTACTTAAAATTAATAAACCTTTATCTAATCTAATTAAAAAGAAGAGAGAATTGGGGTATCTAGGTGGCACATGAATAGAGCGCCAGCCCTGGAGTCAGGAGGACCTGCATTCAAATCCAGCCTGAGACACTTAACACTTACTAGCTATGTGACCTTGGGCAAGTCACTTTACTCCAACTGCCCTGCCTTCCTCCCCCTCAAAAATAAAAAAAAATGGGGAAAGAAATCAAATTAATAAAATAGCAAATGAGCAAAGTGGAACCATAGGAAAAAGAAGAAATGAAAAAAAAAAATCCAGAACATATTATGGACAGATATGTATTAATAAAAACGGGGAATGTAAAAGAAGTAGAGGATACCTTTAGAGATATAAAATACTCACACTGGCAGAAGATCAGATAGAAATCTTAAAAACTCAATCTCAGAAAAAGAAATAAATGTACTTGTAAAGGAACTACCAAAGGTATAAAATCCTGGACCTTATGAATTCACAGAAATATTCTATCAAGCATTTAATAGTTGGTAGCCATTTTTAACTAATTATTTTTTAAAATTGATTTGTTTATTTACTTTTTGTTTACAAGATTCAGTTCCACAATCCCTGAAGTTTCAAATTTTCTCCCTGCCATCTTCCCTGCTCCCCCCCCCCCATGGCAGCATGCAATCAAGTATAGGATCTGCAAATATTTTCAAACTGGACATTAGTCTGGTTGTATAGAAGGGTTGTAACCAATGGAGTGAACAATGGAAAAGAAGAAACAAAACCAAACATGAAAAAGAATGATAGTATGTATTGCTTCAGTGTCCATTTTAACTCTTCTTTCTAGATCTTTCTCTGAATATAGACATCTCCTTCCATCCTGAGACTTTAAGAGTTGTCTTTTATCTGTGCATTGCTGAGAAGAGTCCAGTTTATCAAAGCTGGTTGTCATACATACGATGTGTCTGTGATTGTGTACAAATTTTTCCTGGTCCTGCTTTTCTCACTCAGCATCAGTTTGTATAAGCCTCTCCAGGTTAATATGAAATCCATTTCCTCCTCATTTCTTATAGCACAATACTATTCCATTACATTCATATACCACAACTTGTTTAGCCATTCCCCAACTGATGGGCATCCCCTTAATTTCCAGTTCTTTGTCACCACAAAGAAAGCTGCAGTAAATATTTTTGTACATATGGGTCTTCCTGCCACTTCTATGATCTCTTTGGGGTATTAGTGGGTCAAAGAGTATGCAATTATTTATAGCCCTTTGGGCATAGTTCCAGATTGCTCTCCAGAATGGTTGTATCAATTCACAACTCCACCAACAATGCATTAGTGTTCCAATTTTTCCACATCCTCTCCAGCATTTGTCATTTTTCTGTTTTGTCATCTTAGCCAATCTGACGGGCGAGATATGGTACCTCCAAGGTGTTTTGATTTGCATTTCTCGAATCAATAGTGATTTAGAGCATTTTTTCATATGCTTATAAATATCTTTAATTTCTACCTCTGAAAATTGCCTGTTCATATCCTTTGATCAGTTATCAATTGGGGAATGAGTTGTATTCTTATAGATTTGCTTCAATTCCCTGTATATTTTAGAAATGAGGCCTTTATCAGAGACACTGGTTGCAAAAATTCTTCCCAATTTCCCATTTCCCTCTTGATCTTGGTTACATTGGCTTTTTAACTAATTATTTTCAAACCTTGAAGAAACACTCTACCAGTATCCTTTCAGGGGATAAATATTGTATTAATCCTTAAAACAAGTAAAGATAAAACATGGAAAGAAACTATAGGCCAACATAATAAATGAATGTTAACTAATGTTTTTTAAAACAAAATTCTACCTAAAAAATGATAATAATTTAGCTAAGAAATCATTCATTATCATAAATTTGTAGATGTTTTTGAGGGATGCAACAATGGTTCAACTTTAAAACAATATAATTAATCAATAATATTAAAAATCAAAATATCCAAAATAACCCTAACATCTCAATAGATGCAGAAAAAAATCTTTGACAAACTACAACACTCTTTTAAGCTAAAAACCCTACAAAGATAAGCATAGCAGTAACTTTCATATCATAAAAGCATCTCTCTATAAGAAATGCAAGCATCATATGATACTAAGATACCTGAGAACATATTCCAGTAAATGAAGTGAAACAAGTATGCCTATCCTCCCCACTATTATTAGATATGATACTGAACATGTTTTTAATAGCAATAACACAAGAAAAATGAATTAAAGAAATAAAGATGGGTAAAGAGGAGATAAAATATATCTGGTGATATAGTTGACTTGGAAAACTCTGGGAAATCACCAAAGATTCCAACTGAGAAAATTAACAACCTGAGAAAAGTTTCAGGCTACAAAATTAATCCTTAAAAATTGATGGCATTTCTATATAATAACAAAACTCAAAAAGTAATCATAGAAAGAGATATCTCATTTCAAGTAAGTACAAAATGTACAAAATATTTTCAAATTAAACTCCCAAGGATTCATAGATTAAATGTACAGAATACATTTAATTAGATCTATAGATTAAATTTAAAAGCACTCCTTAAAGAATTAAAAAAAGCAATCTATTTAACTAGAGAAATCTTCAGTGCTCATGACTAGTTCATTCCAATGTAATAAAAATGACAATACTACCAAAAATAATTTACATTTTTAATGCTATACCACTCAAATTTCTGAGAGAATACTTTTCATCAATTGATAAAATGATGACAAAATTCTTTTGGTAAAATAAAAGATCCAGAATATGAAGGGAAATTATGAAAAGAACTAAAGATGGAGAAGCAATAATACTTCTAGATATCAAACAATATTATAAAGTGACAATCATAAAAACCATCTGGTACTTGTACAAAAATAGAAAGCTAGATTAATGGAACAGACTAAATACGGGTATTAAGAAATAATAGAATTAAATAGCCTCGGTTTTGTAAAGTGGAAACCATAAGTTACATATGGAAAAACTCCTTATTTGATAAAACTGCTGGGAAAACTAGAAGGCAGTCCAATAAGAAAACTAGACTTAGAACAATATCTTATACCATGCTTCATAATATATCCTACATGAATATTTAACCTTAATATTAAAGATCATGGTATAAAAAGGAGAAACAGATCATGTATATCTTATACCTATAGGTAAGAGATATATTCATAACTAAATATGATGGAGAGGCAATTATAGAAAAGAAAGTAGATCTCTTTCTTTACTTGAAACCGAAAAGCTGTACAAACAACATTTCTGTTTTTAGGATTAGAAGGAAAGTGGCCAAATGGGGAAAATTACTCTGAAAAAGTTTGATATCCAAAATATACATATATAGATACATAGATACATACACTATAACACATATGTACATATACACATATGTACATATGTGTGTATGCATACATATGACCCATATTCATTCCATTCCCCACTAAATAAACAGTCAATGGATATGAAAAAAACCACACCTGCTTTCAGAAGAATTCCAAATTATTCACAATCATATGAAAAATACTCCAAATTAATAATAATAAGAAAAACACAATTTAGAATAACTTTGACGTTTCATCTCATACCCTTCAAATTGGCAAAAGTGACAAAAAATAATAGCATTCCATGTTAAAGGAGTTGTGGGAAGACAGATCCACTAATACATTGTTGGTGGAGCTGTGGAATTATGTAACCATTTGGTAAGTAATTTGTAATTGTGCAAATAAAGTGACTAGAATGTTCATACCCTTTAAACCAGTGATTGTTACTGAACTCATACCTCAAGGAAACTATTGATAATAAAAAAAATATTGCCAAATAATTTTTGTTGACCTCTTTATGATAGGAAAGAATTGGAAACAAAGTAGTTGCCTATGGAAATGTATACTGTATAGTGAAGAAGTCATTGGATTAGAGAAGGAGGTGGTGCTTATTTTCACTCAAAGGAGGTGGCTTGGTAAAAACAAAGAAAAATATCTTTATGTAAAGGCTTGGGTTCAGTTTCTTCCCCAGATACCTAGTGACTGTGTGTCTCCATCATTAAATCTTTGAGTATTCTAGACAACTCTCTAAAATTAAATTTCAGAACAGGTTCTGACTTCCATGTGTAGATGAATTTCTATTATTTGGGAGTTTTCTATATTAATCAAATCAGTTTTTTAGTCCCTATTCCTATAGCATATTTTAAGAATCACAAGTGACTGTAGATTCCCTTGCTGTACTTTGCTAAAATGTAATTTTATTGGTTCTGAATATAGTCTGGTACGTTCCTTGTTATTGGATATTTTAATTTTCATTTTCTAATATGTGCATCTGTATCTCATGGGAATGAACTGAGCTCCTGTAGAACTAGTGTGTGGTGCACCAGGGGGGAAAAACACATAGCTTTTCCCAACCAGAGTTATAAGGACATTCAGACTAGAGTGAAGCATGGGTCACTTGATCCAAGTAGAATGCCAAAAGCAAAGTCTAGAGGAGAACCACTAGATGGGATAATATATGAGAGAGGTAGCTCATTCTTTGAGTATTATTCCACAATCCAACTGTTTCCATTGATCATTTTTCCTTTGAACACAATGGCTTTATCCCTAAAGAATCATAGACTGTTTGGACTGAAATTAAAAATACCCCATAGGAATTACTTAATTCAACCCATTATTTTTAGAGATTAGAAAACTGAGGCACAGAGAGTCTAAGAAGGTTTTTATAAGTCATATAATCAGTACCTGGGCACAGAACCCAGCTCTTTTCACTTTTAGTCTTGTGTTTTTTTTCTTATGTACAAGAAATTTCTGAAACAAGACAAATTTCAGATAAGAACCACAGGGAGCAACAAGGTTTCCAGTGGGCATAGGGAAGTGGCCTATGTCTTTCCAACTAAGTATTAAACTCCTAAGCTTTTCTAGCAATAGTTCTGGGAAAAGCTATAGTTCTATGGGGAGTAGAAATAAATTGCTGGGCCAAAGCACACAGAACTCCATGGTAGAAGATGGGTGTCAAAGCAACCAGAGGGCTATCATGTCATGAAAGAAAGGATGGGGGAAGGTGACTGGAGAGACAGTGGACTTCTTAGGGAAGGACCTCCCAATGAGGAATGACATAATTATCAGCACATTACAATCCTTAAGGGACCTGGGGGACCCCTTCAAAATAGGTTGGAGAATAAATTGAGGGAAAATAATGGTTTAGAATCATTGTTACTAATAGCATTGCAGTGACTTGAACTGTGTGTGGCCTCTTATTAACAATTTTTAAAGGTACAAAAGGTTTTTTGAGAACTTGGGTATATTCCCCAAGTTTGGGGATTTTGAACTTATGAGAAAGAGAAGAGAAAGTTGTGCAAAGGTAACCAGGACTATTATTATGATCAATCAGAAACAAACAAAAAACTATTGAATATCCACTATGTGGAAGGCACTGAAATAGGAAAATTCATAACTAAAATGATATATTTTCTGAGATGTGGCTAACATTGAAATTTTTCAAGAGAAGTTTAATGAGTCAGTAAGAATCCAGCTCACAAATTCTCTCAAGTTCATTTCTTTTTATTTTTTCTTTCCTGCACAAAATTATTCTCATTCTCCGTCTCTCTCAAATACACATCCACACCCATACACGTACACACACATGCCATACCAGACATACACAGGCACACAAACGCATACCCCATACATATATACATACACAAACACCTACTATGTCCATACACATGCCACAATACACATACCACATTGCACATACAACACTCACCCTCCTCCACTACACACACTTGTACCACACTACATATACACATCCTTTTTTCTCTTAGTCTCCTCTTAGCTTTGTATAACACTGCCACCAGATGAAAATGCTGTCTGTTTTTTTTTTTTTCTTTTACTTAAGCGTGTTCTCCACATGGGCTAAAGCAGTGATAGAATAAGGTTAGAGCAGAAAAATTTCATTTGATTTAAATCTTTATTATCAAGAGTCTACCATGCATTTAGCTTTGTGTTAGCACTGTGGAAGATGAAATATAAAATGAGATCCAAACCCATAGTAATCTTAGGGTTGCTCTGGGGAGAGAAGATACTCATAGCGGTATGTGGGAGCCAGCTGAACAAACCCCGAAAGCAAGCCAACTGTTTAATTTTCAGACTCAATACTTACATCTTAGATACAGGAAAATAATACAAATCAGGGCCTGATTTTTTGTTTTGTTGATTTTCTAGTTTACAATTATAATAACAATAAATAAAATGTTAATACAGATTAAACTTAAAAGTTTGTTATGCCTACACTTCCCTCCAGGGAGCTGGTTGTTAAACATTTACCAGCATACAACTGAACTCACACACACAAACACACACCACATAAGACTATTAAGTCCTTAAGTACCAAAGTTAATGAGTCAGGAAAAGATCAACATTGGATTTGGTATTCAGTCTGGAAAACATTCACAAAAGAAGTGGGAATTGAAGGATGGAAAAAATTTGGAGAAGAATTAGGAAACTGAGATAGGAAGAAGAATAAATACAATGTGCTTTCGAGTTTCGCTGATACCTCATATGTTTCATTTTCACATTTTTCCTCTTTTTGGAAAGGAAATGATAGTCAGTAGGAAGATGGTGGAATAAGTAGAAAAAACCACAAAAAGTGCTCCATCCTGGTCTGACCCTCTTTCCATCTCCAAAGTGGACATTCTTTTACTCTTTCGTGCATCTTAAAGGAGGTAGGGAGGAGACAGGGAAGGCTCCAAGGCTGATCCTTAGGTGATAAAATGAATTTTGTTTAACATGAGAATTTGACTATAGAAGTAATACTAGAAATTTTGAAAGCCCCTGCAGCCTCCTTGACAGGATGCAATCAGATTATTTTGAGTTTATAGTTATTCATTTCCCATCCCCTTTTATCATATTTAATTACACTGTAAAAAGATGAAGATATAATTCTAGGGTTTAAAAAGTATTCTTTTTATTTTACATGGAAAACCAAAAGCTTTGAAAATCACTTTTCTGAAAACTCTTTTGTAATTTTCTTTTGGGCACTTCAGAAGAATTTTTTTTAAAGCTATCTTCTGTTTATTACTTTCCAGAAGCTGAAAGGCAATTTGAAGTCTGATTTTAAATAGCATTGGACAAGCTCCATTAATTTTTCTGTCTGACAAAAAAAAAAAAAAACAAAACCATTTTTAAAGCTTGCATGCTCATTGACTTGAGTTTATTAAATTTCCTGAGCAAAAATCAACTTCTTTATTGTAAATATTTTCTTGAAGCATTGGACATAGGATCTTGTGCTAGTTAGCTGAATATCCACTGATATTTGTACCTATAAATTTCCTGTCTGTAATTTCACCTGGTGATATTTCCTGGCTCTATGTTATACCAGTACTCAATGAAATTATAGCAAACCTGAATGTATAGAAGTGCATCTGTTTTTCCCATCAGAGAACTCCATAGAGTGTCAAGCTTACAAGGTCAGGGTATTACAAAGTTAGATTCTCTTCTTGAGCCAGCTAGTTTGTAACACAGTGAAATTATTGCTATAAGCCATTCCTGAATTAGCTATAATTATTTGGCAAGTTCAGCTTACAAGATACCATCTGGTTTCTCCAAAATCAGTCTCCAGAAAGTTAGATGCATTGCTAAAATTGGGTTGTATTGCATTTTGGTCGGCCTCTGCATTTACGTCCACCTTTGACTCTGTCTCTGTCCCACTCTGTCTCTCGGCCACCATCCCTCTGTCTCTGTCTATCTGTCTCCATTTTTCTGCCTCCATCTGTCTGTCTTTATCTCTGCTTGACTCTTCAGTTCTGCCACAACTCGTGGCAGTATATGCTCGAGTAACACCTCCCAGTATCTCCAGACATCTGGTTGGTTTTCTGTGGGCCTAGTCCTTGTATACTATGATCAAATTAAATACCAACTTCTCTTCACTATAATTAGGGAGCAGAAAAAAAAAAAGCACTTTTTGTGTTAGCTAAGCAACAAAGGCATTAATACCAAGGAGAAAGAAGGATGATGAGAATCTGTCCACATTATTTACCAAATGCTTCAGTATTTCCAAGCAGCTGATGACAGATCAGTCATCAATCCAAATTCATTTCCAGAGAGACACGTAAAAACTTTACTGCTTAACAGAGCTCGAAATACCCACCTGTCCCAACTACCAAGCAACCAGACAGAGGGAAAGATGAGTCTTTTGTGCCAATGGTGGGGATCTACAATAAGCTTTGATGTTGCTCTCACCATCTGATCCTAATTAAACTGTTGATGTTTTCTAATGCTTACTTAGATCTGAAATTGTCAACACTTTTGTTAGAGTACTCTTGTCTGATATAGTATAAGAGTGTCTAAAGAGTGTTAGATTGAGGACAGCAGCAGAAAAACAGCACACAAACAGAACGCTTCTTTCAAAGTCCTATTAAATATCACTCGGAGAAAAGACATACCTGTGTGTAAAAGAAGAAAAGACATATACAGCATATATTAAATTTTCTTCCCACATTAAACATACACTCATTTGATAAATCCAAAATTATTCAATGAGTTTGGGTGCTATAAAATATTTATTTTATCATTTCATTTCCAAACAATCAGCAAGCATCTATTAAGCACCTATCTTAGGAGAGGTAGGCCTCTAGATGGCGCCAGAGTGCACAGAATGCTCGGCCTGAATTCAGGAAGACTCGTCTTCCTGAGTTCAAATCTGACCTCAGACACTTACCAGCTGTGTAACCATGGACAAGTCACATAATCCTGTTTGCCTCAGTTTCCTCATATGTAAAATGATCTGGAGAAGGAAATGACAAACCACTCTAGAATCTTGGCCTAGGAAACCGCAAACGGGGTCACAAATAGTTGGACAGAACTGAAATGATGAATAAGAGCTGCAACAAATCTGTATTCTGCTAAAAACTGGGGAAAAAAGAATGAAAAGAAAGAGTGCTTGCTCTGAAGGGGGTTACATTTTATAAAGTCAGAGAACATACACAGAAAATATACATTTATATGCATATACATATACATCTATATGGTATATCTGCCATGTTATACATATATCTGTTTGGCATACATACATATACACAGATATGTGTGTATTAATGTATACCATATATACAAAAGCTATACGTACAAATATACAATATTCATGTGTATATTATATACATGTGTGTCTATACGAAATATTGAACATGTGTGCGTGTATGTATAAATATATGTGTATACATATGTGTATATGTGTATGCATATATATATATGTATATGAATACCTGAAATAAATCATAGCAGGTAATTCAGAGGAAGAAGACTAGGGAAGCCACTGAGGATAAGGAAAGAGGTCATTTAATAGACAAGCAATATTTGAAAGAACTGGGAATTGATATGGTAGGGTTAGTATTTTTGCAGTATCTTGGAAATTGGCATTTTCCCTCTTCATATTTTTGAAAGGAAGTAGAGTTTTAAAAATATTTTAGAGTGTTATCATAGACAGCATGCTCTTCTGAGTGTTGATCTTGTTTGCATTTAAAAATAATAATAATGTGTTTACAATTCAGTGCATGGACAGGGGAATAAATATAGAATAAAATTGTTGTCTTCATTTCTTTTTAAATGTCAGTAACATATTAATGTATATTCAAGTATACATAAACTAAAAAGTTGAACAAATAAAACTCAGGATACAAAATAAGCATTGCCTATGTACATATATGCATATTTATATGCATTTTTATGTTTTTTATATATAAATACAGTAAAGTTTTAATGCAAAATGAAAAGATGTGTGTATGTGTGTGTGTGTGTGTGTGTGTGTGTGTAGATTAAATAATAGTAGAGAAAAATACAGCAAAGAAAAATATTATACTCCACAGTAATGTATTGCTTTCTTTCTTTGGGCTTCCTCCACTTGGCACAAAGATACCTGATGCTTTTAAGTGCTTTTACGCAGCTAGCAAAATGGATTTTTCAATATGTCTTGGTCCACACAAGCTTTAAGGTTTTTGCTAACCTATGACAAACTTCAGCCTGTATCCTGAGCAAATTGAAAATGTTATTTTCTTATGTGAGCATCATTCCTTAGCATAAATGGCAGCCTGGCTCAAGGTCCTGAATGTTCCATTTTCTCTTAGTGCTATATTGGCAGCATCAGAATTCAATGATGCCCTAAAAAACTGAGAAGTTGAATAAATGAAGCTCAGGACAAAAATTAACAGAGCAAGGAAGCCCCAGCTGAGGAGGAAATAAATGACTCCAAATTCACTTGGTTCATGCAGTGCTTGAGGTCATGGCTAGGGATGCAGCCACCTGCTAAAAGCAATTTTAGTCTCATGTTTGTATTCTGAGTTTTCGTTGTTTTTTTTTTTTTTTCCCATTATCAAATGTTTCTTATGCTACCATTTGAGAGGTGAAGGCCTATTTCCAGGTACATAAGTTTTACTTTGTTTTCCCCCTGGATTAAAAACAAAAATAAAATCTGATTTTTGGCTTTTAAATATAGTAAAGAACTGGTATGAGAGAAATATTACTAATTGAAATCAATACAGCAATTCAACATATAGTAACACAGAGGGAAACATTTGAACAGAAAAACAAAAGGCTTGGTTACTAAAGAAAACAAAAGGTTGAAAAAAATTGCATTAGATCCTGCCATGCCCTCAAGCTAGCATCTTGTATCTCTCATCTCTTCTCAACCAAAACTCCTTGGAAAAGTTATCTGCTCCTGTCAGTACTTCTGCTTTCATGTAAATCTCAGTCCTTTTTGGTCTGGTTTTCAACCACATCACTAGACTGAAACTCATCTCTTTAAAGTGACTGGGGACCTGATGACTGACAGGTTTGATTGTCTCTTCTGTGCCCGCGTTTCTGGTTTCTCTCAAGCATTTGAAACTGTTGGATATGCTCTCATTCTGGATGCTTTCTCTTCTGTTGGTTTTCACAACACTCTTGTCTTCCAGTTCTCCTCCTGGCTGCCTGATCATGCTTTTTCAGTGTCTTTTGGGTAAAGATCAGAGCCCTGTTGCAAGCCCTCTTATGTTCTCTCTATATGATTTATTTGGTAACTTCACATATTCATCTCTCTTCAGCTATTTCCCTTATGCATATCTCCAGCCCTAGTCTCTCTTCTAAGCTCTGGTTCCATGTTCCTGATTGCATAGTGAACATTTCAAGATGAACATTTTTAATGGAAACTCTTAATGGTATACTTAAAATCATCATTGTTCATCAACATCATCATCATCATCACCATCATCATCATCATCACCATCACCATCATCATCACCATCATTCACACATTACATCACACATCTTTCTCTCGTGCTCAAGTCCCATATCACTAACTTAGTTATTGCAAATTGGAAATGTTTCTCATTTCTAAAATCACCCTTCTTCTGAATTTCCTTATTACTTTCCATTCTTCTAGTCTCCCAGGTTCATAACCTTATTGGTCTTCTTAACTCCTAATTCTCTATCACTTTGCATATCCAATCAGTTGCCAGATCTTGATTATTCTTTCTCCAGATCTCTCTCTCTCTCTCTCTCTCTCTCTCTCTCTCTCTCTCTGACTCAGTTTTAAGAGTTTTTTTTTAAGTTTTAATGAAATGTTTCCTTACTATATTGCAAACATTTACAGACTACTTCTGTTTTGTGAGATGTCTCATATAATAGTCATACAGTTAAGTAAAACCAATAACATCGTTGCCTCGTCAGAAAGTTTATGAAATATTTCACATCTTTAGCACCACTCTCCCACCTCTCTATTGAAAAACAACAACAAGAGAAGTATAGTTTCTCTCCCTCTCACTCTACTCCCGTTGGAAAAGAAAAGTTCTTGTAGCAAATATGCATGATCCAGCAAACAAATTCCTACAATCACTGCATATACATATTGTAATTATGTGTGCACATATACATGCAAATATACATACACATGCGTGTATGTATATATGTGTATGTACATACATACATGCAAGTGTGTTTGTCTCATTCTGCACCTTTCACTTCTCTTTAATGGATAGCATGTTTCAGCATTGGTAATTTGGAATCATGACTGTTCCTTGAACTGATCATAGTTCTTACAGCTTTCAAAATATATTTTTTTACAGTTTTGTTCATGTATAAATTATTCTCCTAATTATGATCCTTTTTATCAATTGATAAAATACTCAGAATTACTAATTTTTTATAATATTGATGTTATCAAACAAATGATTCTTATCTTTCTGTTCATTTTACTCATCATCAGTTCATATGTCTTTCTATACTTTTTTGAAATTATCTATTTCCTCATTTCTTACAGCATCACAATTTTCCCGCACTTTCATATACCACAGCTTATTCAGCAGTTCCTCACTCGGTGATCATCTTTCTTCTTGGCTTCCAGAATTTTTTTTGCATGATAAAAAGAACTATTTTAAAAATTTCTTTATATAAAACACATCTTTTTGCATTCAACCCCTTCTTTTCACTCACACGGTGATCATCTTAATTAAGTGTCTGACTATATCTAAAGTAGATTACTATAATAAGCTCCTCATTGGTTTCCCTACCAAATGTCTCCTCTATCTCCAATTCATCTTTCACCAACCTGTTAAACGGATTTTATTTAAGCATAGGACTGTGTCACTCCCCTATTCAATAAGCTCCAGTATTGCATTTTGAGTGAATTAAGAACTCTACTGCTGGTTTTTTAAGCTCTTCACAATCTTGTTCCAACTTACCTTCTCAGACTCATAAATTACTCCTGCGTGCAATGTATGTATGCATGCATTCATGTATGTATGCACAAATATACAAGTTGTCTACCCTTGAGAAACTGGAAAGGTAGCTCCTTGAGAAATATTTAATTTGTATCTTTATATTCCTAGCTTCTAAAATAGTGCAGGGCACATAGTAGATACTTAACAAATTCTTGTTGATTGCCTGTCTCAACTCTGCCTGTAGTTCAATGTATGATGTTCAGTATGTCACCTATCCATTATGAACAACAATTTAGTTTAAGGCTCAGTGAGATGAAAAAGGCCTCTGACAAGTAACTGAGTGGTTGTTGTTTCATAGTTTTATCAATGACTGGTGTAAAGGCACAGTGGAATGCCTATGCAATTTGAAGATAACACAAAAAGAAATATATTGTATGAGAAACAGCCTCCAAAGAGATCTTGAATACAAGGCAGAACACTGAATATAAAGATGTGAAATTTAATGGAGAGAAACATAAAATCTTAAGTTTGGTTTCAAAAAGTCAACTTCACAAATACAGGACAGGGACAATTCTTTAGAATATGGGAAGTACAAAAACAGACCTGGCAGAGAAAGGTAAAGGTGGTAGAGATGTCTGATGGGTTGTATAGATTTTTGTTAACTGTTTTTTTTTTTTTTTGTGATTATACTGTTTGAGCTGGTATTTTTATCATTTAATAATAATTCAGAATACTTGTATTGAAAGTGATATTTTATCATATTGTATATTGCACCATATTAAACCATATGATATAAAATTAAATTATATTAAATTTATGTATATAAGTGTGATGCCTTTAATTAGAAGGTAAGCTCTCTAAGTTCCAGAACCTATTATAGTGTCTTGAATCTAATTGGCTTTGGAACTCATAGGACATGAGGGACAAAAGAGAAAGAGAAAAGTCAACAATGGACTTGGGTAAATAAAAGTAGAGTGATGTGCTGCAAAAATAGGAAAATTTAAAAGAGATAGATTTGGGAAGGAAAGTAATGAATTAAATTTTAGCTATATTGTTGAGCAGTCAATTGATGAAACAGGGTTGGAATTTGGGAAATGGATGATGGATAGATAGATAGATGGATAGATGGATGGATGGATATAGAAAAGAAAAAGAAAAAGAAAGAAGAAAAAAGAAGAAAGAAAGAAAGAAAGATAGGAAGGAAGGAAGGAAGAAAGAAAGAAAGAAAGAAAGAAAGAAAGAAAGAAAGAAAGAAAGAAA
>JAQQSV010007033.1:0-14121 GCA_028646515.1 Pseudochirops corinnae
CTGTTTTTCTGTTTGTTTGTAACTTCTGTTTGTATTCTCTGAAGTTCAGGGGGCTGACTTTTCCCCCTGAACTAGGTAAATGATATGTTTGATTAAAGTGAGATTGTTAACCCATTTTGAGTTGCTTTCCTTTAGAAAAGCAGATCTAAGAACCTGTGCTAGTAGCCGCCCTAGGCATGCTAGGGTGCTTGCTGTTACAACATACTTACTAGTTGTGTGACCTTGGGTAAGTCACTTAACCCCAATTGCCCTGCCTTCCCCCCCCTCAAAAAAAATAAGAATGTTGGAGTAGCAGCAGAAGCATCTGCATTCTAGTCTCTCTGCCCAGCAATGCAGGTTCACTCAGTTTGGCTTCAGCTAAAATTACCTCAATGGGATCATTGTGAAGAAAAGGAAAGCAGAAAGCCTGCCTACATCTCTGAATCCTTAGAAGAAAGTCTGGATAAGAATGAAGTAAATATGACCTTATTTAATCACAATATACCCCAAAGAAGTAATGGTACAGGAGAAAGAATGTTGGGTTTAGAGGCAGAGGCCCTGAGTTCAAATCCCAGCTCTGTGATTTACTCAAGTGACACTGGGCAAGTCAGTCAACCTCTCTGGGCCTCTTTTTCCTCATCTGTTAAATGAGGAGCTTGGAAGAGATCCCTCAGCTTCCTTCTAGCTCTAAGCCTATGATTTTATCGTAAGAGTTTGTATTTACATAGCGCCTTAAAATTTGCAAAACGCTTTGCATATTTATTCTCATTTGAGGTTTCTTTTTGGAGAGGAAGGCAGGGCAGCTGGGATTAAGTGAGTTGCCCAAGTCACACGGCTAGTTTTTTGTGTTGTGTCTGAGGCCAGATTTGAACTCAGGTCCTCCTGACTCCAGCACTGGTGCTCTATTCACTGCACCACCTAGCCAGCCCTAGGCTGTCTTTTGCCTCATTTCTTTTCTTTTCTTTTCTTTTTTTTCTTTTTAGAGTGGGGAAGGCAGCGCAATTGGGGTTAAGTGACTTGCCCAAGCTCATTTAAATTTTCAAGCACCTTACACATTTTTATGTCATTTGAGCCATTCGACAATCCTGTGAAGTAGGTGTGATAGTGATCTCAATTTACAATGCATGCATTCTGAAACTTAGATAGATATTTACATAATAAATATAAAATACTGATTAACTAAGCACTATGGATAAAATGAATGTCAAAACCAGTCTCTGTCCTCAAGGAATCCACATCCTTTGTTTCTTCATTCAGTCCCCAGATTTCCTGGTTTTGAGACCCTCCCCAGTCTGCTGAGTTGTTTTTCAGTCCTGTCTGACTCTTCATGACCTCACTTGGGGTTTCTTGGCAGAGATAATGGAATGGTTTGCCATTTTCATCTCCAATTGGTTTTACAGATGAGGAAACTGAGGCAAACAGAGTTAAGTGACCTGCCTAGGGTTCCATAGCTAGTAAGTGTCTGAGGCCAGATTTGAACTGGGAAGGATGAATCTTCCTGCCTCCAGGCTTGGTGCTCCATCCATTGCCCCATGTAGATGCCCTAACCATCCCAGCCCCTGTCTTTTGGGTACACTACCACTTGTCCTTGGTCCTCTTGAAATGTGGTGCTCCGAGATAAACATACTACTCCAGATATGGTATGACCAGAGAAGAGAGCCAGTGGAACTCTACCATCTCTTTCATTCTGGACACTGCTTGTGTTAATGCAGTGTGAGCCTGCACTGGCTTTCTCAGTTGTCGCGTCATTACTGATTCATAATAAGCTTACAATCACTTAGACCAGTGGTTCTCAACCTGTGGGTTGTGATCCCTTTGGGGGTCGAATGACCCTTTCACAGGGGTCACCTAAGACCATTGGAAAACACATATTTCCAATGGTCTTAGGAACCAAGACACTGCTCCTCTATTCATTTCCAGGCGGATCCGCCCACATGCGGCTATGCTCACATATGAATATTTTAAAGGGTCATGGCATTAGGAAGGTTGAGAACCACTGACTTAGATGGTCCAAAGAAACCATCCACCTCTCAGGTGATGCACTAACACTGGGCAGTTGTTCTAGAAAACCAATGGCTTTCTGATTGAAAAGAATTTCTACCTTGACGGAACTGAAAGTTGGTGACTGATTACAAAGAAGTACATTTAGATTTCTATATACGAGCACTTGGCTAATCGAAAGTGTTCACTTTGCATAGAATTACTGAAACTATAAGCAGATACCTTACAGTGTTTTCAATGTCTTTTTTCTGATAGGAGCCTGGGTCCATTTCCTAGGGTCATTTAGAGGCAGCTTGTTGGTATAAGTGCATAGTGTTAGGCCTAGACCCAGGAAGACTTGAGTTCAAAATCCAGCCTCAGACAACTTAGCAGTTGGGTGATGGAGCAAATCACTAAACCTCTGTCTGCCTCTGCAAAAATAGAGGTCATAAAGCACCTACCTCCCAGGGCTGTTGTGAGCGCCAAATGCCATAATTTGTAAAATGCTTAGCATGCTGCCTGGTAAATTGTACGTTTAATACCTGCTTATTTCCTTCCTTCCATTTCATTTCCAGCCTTTTATTCCCATGGCACTCATACATCATCTGCCATTATATTGTCTGGAATCTGCCCCAACTGCATGTTTCCTCAGTGAATCCTAATCCTGGGATTGAATCACATACCTGTGAAAATCAGGTCCTTGGTTCTGCCTCCCCAGCTTCTGGTTTACCTGGCCTATCATAACTCACATTAAAAATAAGTATCATAGCCTCTCCAAGCTCCAGCCCCGCAACCAGTAACATGGCTAAACATACCAAGAAGGTTGGAATTGTTGGTAAATGTGGGATATGTTATGGTGCATCCCTCAGAAAAATGGTGAAGAAAATTGAAATTAGCCACTATGCCAAGTATGCCTATTCCTTTTGTGACAAGAGCAAAATGAAGAGATGGGCTGTGGATATCTGGCATTGTGGATCCTGTATGAAAACAGTAGTTGGTGGCATATGGACTTACAATACCTCCTCTGCAGTCACAGTCAAATCTGCCATCAGAAGACTGAAGGAATTGAAAGACCAGTAAAATCTTCTTATCAAATGTCTGCAGCCCATAGTCCAACAATAAATGGGTTAATTTATGGAATAAACAAACAAGGATTATGCCCAAAGTCACTGATTCCTGGCTAACTGTGGATACCACCCTCTCCCCTGTCTATGTACTGCCATAATTTAATTCATTATCATGCCTCATTTTCTCTCTCTTTGACCCCTCTCCCAACAGATGCAGCACTGAAATATGCATACAAAGGCACAAATTGCTGCAGATTATATTCATTCCCTGTTTAAAAGAAAAATTTATGAACCCAGATCAGAGATCAGCCGTCTTGCAAACAGACGGTTTTGGTCTTTGGGGGTTATTAACTCATAGGTAATTCTGAGGCTGACTTCCTGAGTCAGGGGCCGTAAGCACAGAGGGGGAAGATTTCCTGAAAACATACTTTTTGGAGAAATGGACTGCCAATAGAAGCATCCTACAGCTAGGGGGCTAAAGCTGTGTCACGTGGCGAGCCAGGACATTGGACCTCGCCAACCTTCTGTAACATGGCTGTGAATTGTTTAGATGACATGAGCCTGAGGGGAATGGAAAACACTTGTTCAGCTGTTCCACAAACGTTGTTTACCTTCTGGGGGAGCTGAGAGCTGTTTTTGTGGCTACATGCCCATGAGTCCTTTGTATCTTAAGCACTTCTTGTGGTGGCAGAAGTTCAAAGTTGACCCATACCTGCTACTCATATCATTCACTGAGAATCTTTGTGGGAGGAGACTTTGCTACCCACATTTGGGGGGGCCTGAACAGCAACCACACTCAGTTTTGTTTCAGAGATTTCTCTGCAGTTTCACACTGGACGGAGACTTAGATTGAGGCCACTAGGAGCAACTCAATCAGTATGAAGCACCTTGAGGTGCTCCTGAGTGACAGATGACTTCCACGAATAAGTATGATGCAGAATGATGCAAGATAAGTGTATAAGAGAGAAGCAAATCTATTTTTAAAATTCTATTTTTTAAAAAAATATTTTATTTTTAGCTTTTTGGAGGGCAATTGGGGTTAAGTGACTTTCCCAAAGTCACATGGCTAGTTATTGTGTCAAGTGTCTGAGGTTGGATTTGAACTCAGGTCCTCCTGACTCCAGGGCTGGAGCTCTACTCACTGCACCACCTAGCTACCCCTCAAATGTAATTCTAGATGAAATGTTATCTTCTGCAGGAAGCCTTTCCTGGTTTCTCTAGTACCTCCTCCTCAGAAATTACCTTCTACCTACTCTGTACATATCTTGCATGCACTTATTCATACATCATATCCCCTTTTTAGAATTTAAGCTCCTTGAGGGCAAGGACTGGGTTTTTTTTTTTTTTTTTTGGTCTTCCTTTATATCCCTAGTATTTAGTTTAGTGCTTTATAAAATGTTTGTTAACTGTTGAATGGGAAGAAAGACCATAACTGATTAGGGAAATCAGAAAGTGGTATTTAAGGTGAGACTTAAAGGATGGGCAGCTTTTTAATAGGCAGAGATGGGGGAGAACATGTCATCTAGAAGGAGTAGTGTAAGCAAAATTATGGCAGCAGGATGTATCTGGGGAAGGAGGAACTGTCCATCATAGCCTGAGTATAGAGTATTTGGACAGGAATTGTTGTTTGTCCTTCATTCTCAAAGAGGACCATGACATCAGGAAGGTGATGCCATGACTTGCAAATGAATTGGATTTAAGTGAGGCAGAGCTGTGCAAGGTCACCAGCCTCACTTTCTTCTCCGGAGCCATATGGGTCCAGAGGTCAGACACAAATCTGGTGGTTTAGTGTCAGTTAATGAAGAACCTTGTGTACCAAGGTAAGGGGTTGTACGTTATTTGGTAGGCTATGGGGAGTCATTGAAGGATTTTAAGCAGAGGAGTGACAAAGAGAAATATGTGTATAAGGAAGGAAACTTCCTCATATTTATGTGGATACAGTCTATCAGGGAGAGATTGGAGGCAGAGAGATTCTAAAAGCACATTTTCTTGGTAAGAGATGCTTCCTCGAAATGAGTAAATTGGAATTGAATGAATAGGCCTGTATCATGGAGGGGAGGAGGAAATGAGTCTGATCTCGCTGCCTTTGCATAGGCTGTGCCCCATGCCTGGAATGCCCTCCCTTTTCACCTCTGTCTTCTAGCATCCCAGGCTTCTTTCAAGTCTCATCTCTGGTACTACTTTGTACTGATCCTCCTAATTGCTAGTGCTCTCCCCCCTCTAAGAGGGAAATTATTTTCTATATATTTATTTTCTATATATTTTCAATTTACTTAGATGTATTACATTGTTTCCCCCATAGAATATAAGCTCCTTGAAGGCAGAACCATTTTTGATTTTGTCATGGTTTCTCCAGCTTCTGGTATAGTGTCTGGAATAGAGCAGATACTAAATGAAGGCTTGAATATTGAATGAATGGATAAAAAGACCTTGATCACTGCTACAGTATATGCAAGTAGTATGGAACTGTTTCAGTAAAAAGCAGGGCTCTGACATATGCAAGAAGATTTCTCTTTCTTCACCAGAAAGGAGTGGATGAGAGAATGAAGTTGGAATGCTGGATGTTCTCAGGGCTGGAAGGCAAGGGAATAAGCATATGATGCCTACTATGTGCTGGGCATTGTGCTAAAAGTTTTACAAATATTATTTCGTCTGATCCTCACAACAGCCTTGGGAGGTAGGTACTATTACTGTAGCCATTTACAGTTGGGGAAACTGAATCAGACGGTGGTTTAAGTTATTTCCCTGGGGTCACACAGCTAGTAAAAATATCTGAGGCTGGATTTGAACTCAAGTCTTCCTGGCTCTGGGTCCCATGCTCTATGTACTCTTCCACTGGCTGCTTTGAGGAAATTTCATATTCATTATGAGGATAGAGTAAGTGTGCTTACAAAAGGATCTGACCAGAGAGGACAAATGATAGAGGCAATCCTGATTGAAAATAATCTACCCAGAAGAAGAGCTCATTTTGTGTGTGTGTTTCTCACAATCAGGCTCATGAACTGAACACATTTTGGCATTAATGGAGCCAATAAAAGGTGGCAGCCTTCACTCTCTTGGTGGGGGACTCAGAGATACAGGGAAACTCTCTTGCTTTTTTTTTGGAGGGGGTACTGCAGGGCAATTGAAGTTAAGTGACTTGCCAAGGTCACATGGCTAATTTTTTTTGTGTTTTGTCTGAGGCTGGATTTGAACTCAGGTCTTCCTGACTCCAGGGCCGGTGCTCTATTCACTGTGCCACTTAGCTGCTCCAAGGAAAACTGTCTTTAGGATATCTGGGCACGGGTGGACAAGCCCCCTTCCACTTCCAATGATCACACGTCATAGCAAAGCTCATTCGACTCCTATTTCATGATTTCCTAATCATTATAGGGCTTTGTGTGTTGAAGGCTCTTGACAAGTGTTTGTTGTCCAGAAGAATATAAGTTGTTCCTTGAGGGCAGAAACGGCTTCATTATTATTATCCTTGTTTCTGGTCCCTGGGTCCTGAGTGTAGGGCATAGCAGGCACTTAATAATTTGCTGAAATGGATCAAATTGAGCTGAATCTGGTGATCAGGTAGAAGTCGGTAAGCATCCTACAGAAATTAATAAATTATCACTTTTAAGTGGCCAATGTTTCCTTTTTGCCATCTTTGTAAATTTGTCAGAATCTGTTATTCCTGTCAATATCAGCAGGTTTTCCTTTCTGCACAAATATTTACACTCACATGTATCTATGTTTCCATACATGAATGTATTATTCATTCAGTCATTTTTCAGTCATGACTGACTCTGTGACTCCATTTAGGGTTTTCTTGGCAAAGATACAGGACTGGTTTGCCACTTTCTTCTCCAGTCCATTTTACAGGTGAGGAACTGAGGCAAACAGGGTTAAGTGACTTGCCCAGGGTCACATACCTAGTAAGTGTCTGAGGCTGGATGTGAGCTCAGGAAGATGAGTCTTTCTGACTCCAGATCTGACACTCTGTCCACTACACCACATAGCTGCCACACATACATGCCCACACCTCTGAGAAGACAAAAGGTCTGGATCCAATTCCCCAGCAGCTGCATGTTTTGTCCCATTGCATGCCTTTTTTTGGGGGCAGCAACATGAGATCAGATGGCTTAGCCAGATAAAAAGCTCTGGGCTGAATCTGGGACCCAGTTCATCATTGGAGCTCTATCTTTCTGGTGTGATGTTTCTGAACTCTTAGCAGCAGCCCATCAACACAATTTTGGACCAGTATGGAGAGTCTGGGGTGGCGGGTGGGGAGGGAAAGACAAATATCCAGGGGCATGCTGGTAAACGCTTGACAACTGGCTTTCCAGAAAAAAAAATGTGTGCATGATAGTCTCTAAAGTTTAATATATATTATTAACATTTTTCAACCAAAAATAAATCAAGCTTTGATTTATAGCATGTGCTGTTTTCTGAGGTGTAAATGATCAAAGTGAAAATTTAAGAGTCAGCTCTTGGGATCTTGAACAAGTCAGTTCCAGCACACTATGTACCATTCATTGTCCTGGCAGCCTCTCCCACATGACTGGTAGCTGGCTGCACATACAAAGGTAGAGGGAAATGGGAAAATTCCCAGGAGCTCCAGTAACCATGACCAAGTACTTCCCGTGACTCTTGCCTATACATAGACCTCTCTAAAAGTCACCACATATTAACTATTTAGTGTAAAGATTATAACTGCATTGATTCTAGTGCTATCCAGGTCTGCTGGAATGCTGTCCCCCTCACAGTCTTATCATGGCGTGGTAGGACTCCTGGACTTTCTCCAGTACACAGCCCTGCTGTGTTCTTCCTGAACCTATAACCCATTACTTCACGTTAACATCGCATTCCCTCACTTGCTCCTCTCATCAAAGACCAAGCTAAGGCTCTGGTTTTCCATAATTGGGCTTCCATCCTACTAATCCTTTCCTGCGTCTCCTCCCCACTTCCCTCCCAACTTTGAGCAGCAGATCCCATTCCATGCTTGCTCCCCCTTTATTCAGATGTCCTGGGTGTTGCAAAGCTCGAGACAACTTCAGTTTTCACTCCTGAACTGTGGATTATTTGCAGAGAGATCATAGTATCGTCATACCCTATGGGGGCATGAAAAAAGAAGAAAAGAATAGACGGAAAAAGAACAAAGGTGGAGGTCAGTGGAAGTACACAGGCACCGGAAATGGTCTCAGGAACTACATTTCCAAGAGTCTTTGCAAAAAAAACAAAGAGAAAGGGAAAAAAGAGGAGCAGCAATTCAATTTGGAGCATTTCTCAGCTTTGCTAAACCGTAAAGACTACTGTATATTGAGTCTCCTTCAAACACCCTAACCATGCTTCTCCTCAACCTACTCATCTCCCATGATCAGCTCCTCTACTCCACCTCAGCCTCACAGAAAGATGTAGTATCCTTGGTCTTACCGTTACTCACAAATGCAACACTTCCGTGTTCAAGAATTCTGAAATCCTCTTATCTGACCATAATCTATTGGTTTTCCATCCCAACCCTAGTCCTACTCTTCATCCACACTGTGACCTTCCATTCCTTGATGCCTAAGTTCTTTCCTAGGCCATCACCCCATGTCCTGGCTATTCTACCCTCTTTTCCCCATCTTGACCTTGGTGAATTCAATTTGCTACTGTCCTCTTGTGTCTCTAGTCCCCTCATCATATCACTGATTGTACCCTGCCAAACCTCAGCCTTAGGTCACTCCCACCTTCTGCCACTTCCACACCTGCACACACGCTACTGAGCAAAGGTGGAGAAAAATCACAAAATCATGCAACTGGTCTTATTGGATCCACCACAAATTTATATTATACATCCTCAACTGGCCCCTTGCGGCTGATAAAGCAAACCTCTCTTATCAACTCACCATCTCACTTTCCACAGCAGCTCTTCTACACTTTTTATCCCTCCTTAGGCCTCCTGTGACTCTTTCTCCCCCACCCTTTCAGATGAGAAACTTGACTCCTATTTTACTGAGAGACCATTTTCTATGAGTTCCCTCTTTTCCCCTCTTCCTCAGCTCATAGCACTCGTAAGCCTTCTGATACTCTCTCTTCCTCCAGCCCTATCTCACGTGAAGAGGTGGCCTTACTCCCTATCAAGGCCAACCTCCCAACCTGTACAAACAATGCCATTCCATCCTGTCTCTACCAACATCCTCACTCTTTCACTTACTTGCAATCTCTCCCTCTCTAAAGGCTCCTTTCTTATTGCCTATAAATATATTCATGTCAACCCCATCCTCCAAAACCCGTCACTTGATCCCTTCACCCCTTCTATCATCCTATATCTTTTCTGTCTTTTGCGGCTTGAAAAGGTGACCAACAAAAGGTGCCTTTACTTTTCCTTCTCTCGCTCTCTTCTTAATTTCTTACAATCTGCCTTCCAAACCCATCAGTCTACTGACATGCCTCCCTCCAAAGTTACCAATTATCTCTTAATGGCTAAACCCAATGACTTTTTCTTAGTCATCATTCTCCACAATCTCTCTGCAGCCTTTGCCACTATTGATCACCATCTTCTCTACTTTCTTCTCTCTAGGTTTTTGAGGCTCCACATTCTCCTGGTTCTTCTCCTACTATCAGACCACTCCTTCTTGGTCTCTTTTACTGGATCCTCATTTAAATCATACTCTCTAATTATAGAGTTCAGTAATGGGCCCTTTTCTCTTCTCCTATACTACTTCACTTAGTAATCTCATTAACTCCTATAGATTTAATTACCATCTTTATGCTGATAATTCTCTGATGACCTCCAATTTCCCATCTCCAACTACCTTTCAGATATCTCAAACTGGATGTCTAGTAAATGTCTTAAACTCAACATATCCCAAACTGAATGCATTAACTCTCCCCCTTAACTCTCTTCTACCCTCTGTCTCTCAAATATGGGCATTTTCTCTGGCTGTCCCCCATGCCTGGAATGCTCTTCCTCTTCATCACCAGAGAAACCACTACTGGCTTCTCTGTTTTCCTTTATTGTTGTTGTGGTTTGTCCTTTGTTCTTGAAGAGGACCATGACATCAGGAAGATGGAGGCATGACTTGCAAGTGAATTGAATTTAAGTGAGGCAGGGCTGTCCAAAGTCACCAGCCTCACTTTTTCCTCCAGAGTCATCTGGGACCAGTGGCGAGACATAAATCAGGACAACTGATGATGGTCTGGGATACCTTGGCCTTTTTAAGTTAAGGTCTCAGTTAAAATTCCATCTTCCACAGGGAGCTTTCCCAACCCCTCTTAATTCTAGGGTCTTACCTCATTTAATTATCTTCTATTTATCCTATACATAGTTTTTTGGGGTACATATTCATTTGCTTGTTGTCTCCTCCGTTAGATTGTGAACTCCTTGAGGGCTGGTACTATCTTTTGTCTCTTTTTGTATCCCAAGTGCTTAATGCAGTGTCTTGTACACAGTAGGAACTTAATGAATATTTACTGACTGACAGTTAGTGGTCTACGACTAGATTTTTTTTTACTTAATAGCGTATTGCTCTGACTATGGACAGAACCTTCTCCTTAAGTATGATTCTCATAAAACCTAAGTGTGTCCTATAATCAAGCTCTTAGAAACTGAGCAACAAGTAATGTGATGGAAATAATTTTAAAAAATGGTAAAATGTCTTTGACTGGGGAGAAATATTTTCAATACCTGGAATATCAGCATAAATTATCATCTTCTTTCTCTGCCTCCCCTCCTCGTAAAATCCTCCTTCAAGGCTCAGCTCCTCTGCATGCTTAGACTAGATGTCTTTCCTGATCCCTTTACTATTATATTTATATAAATTATTATTTACATATTTATCATAACTAGATATTACATTGAGTTATTTATGTTCTTTCTCTGCTTGGATTATCACACACATAGAAATCTATTTATCTGCCGTATCTTTTGCTTTTCCGGCTTATTCTGTACTCTCCTACCCCCAGTCTATTTTCTAATACATCCTGACTGTGTGATTGATTCTGGGCAAATCACAGCCTCTCAGTGACTCAGCAACTCTTTAAGACTAAAATTCCAGATGAAGTGTTGATCTGCATTGGTAGAGAGTTTCTTCACCTGAAAGTTTCCTGCACCAATGAAATCACAGGTCCAGAATCTAGACCTCTACAAATTATAGTCTTAGAGAAGTGACTAGAGCACTAAGTGGTTAAATGACTCACCCAGGATCATACAGTCAGTATGTGTCATAGGCCCAGGTCTTCACAATGTAAAGGCTGATTGTCTGCCCACCACACCAAGCTGTAGAACAGTTGACAATCTGTATTGGTAGAGGAATCTTTTCATATGGAGAGCATTGAATGGAGGTGAAATCACAGTTCTTGAAAAAAAATCTCCTTCCCTCCTCAACCCAAAAGTCAGCTCCTTGAGGGCAGGAACTATTTCTGGCTAGTCTTTGTTCTCTGGCAAAAAAAGCACCTGAAACAAAAAGCCTATATAAAAAGCCTATATAGTAGGCTTTTAATAAAAGCTTGTTAGATTAGACCAAACATTTTTTTACATTAAATATTGATTTTAATGCAGTAATTGTGTCATTGACTGTTTTTTGTACAAACAAAATAGTTTTTTTCCTTTTTTTTAAAGAAATCTCATTTTAGGGGTGTGGCCTGTATTTGGAGCCTTTAATCACCTTTAAAAATCTTATTAGCCAACTCTAGATACAAAAACATTCCTATTAATATTATTATTATTTTAGTGAGGCATTTGGGGTTAAGTGACTTGCCCAGGGTCACACAGCTAGTAAGTGTCAAGCGTCTAGTCAGAGGACTCAGGTCCTCCTGACTTCAGGACCAGTGCTCTATCCACTGAGCCACCTAGCTACCCCTCCAGTTATTTTTTTAATCTCATTCCAAACTTAAGCAAGTTTAGGTATTTATTATATACCTTATAAACATTTAAATAATGCTCTAAGCTATGATTATGCTGTGATGTAATATAGATATACTTTGTGCTGCTAAACAATATGTATTATGTGACTGTGTCCACATTATATATATATACATACATTTATGTAGATATATCAAAAACTGTCCAAATGAACTATTTTTTCAACATGGATAAAAAGTCTATTTGTATTAGATATGTAAAATGTCAACATGGACATATTCTGTGTAAATAAACCTGGTTAAATGGATAATGTAGGCTATAACGTGGTAAACCTAGTGTGTTGCTGTCTTCAGCACTTTTCTGTCTGCTCATAGATGTTGCTTTCTTGAATGCATTTAAAGAAGAATGCTAGAGATTTGACATAACTGGTATAAACATACAAACTTTCTTTAGCCCCTTCCACATCTGCTGCAAAATGCAGATAAGAAGGAAAGAACACATATGGGTATGGAAACTTATTTAACAATGTTGGTGAAATCATTCTAGCCTGGACTTAGTCTTCTCGCTTCTTCGATTTAATTCATCCACATAGCTGGTGTCTGATATAAGAAAATGAATTTGGTGGTGCATTGAAAAAATGGCATGTGGATGTTAATCTAGACCTCACAGTCCTTCTCCAATACAGCTGTGACACACAGGGCCTGAACTCCCCATCAAAGCTGTTCTCCAACTTGCTTCTCAGAGAGTAAGGCTGGGGCTTCGCTTGAAATGCTTTCCTAATGGCATCTCTGGGGTTTAGCTAAATTGTCAAAAATCAATGTGGACCAGGGGCTGCTTTCAAATGGAGGTAACTAGTACTTTTCTCCTAAAACAAGTTTCTTGGGATGTCAATGAAAAATGGAGGAAATGGAGAGAGGAAATTTTAGATTTAAGGGGGGCAGAGCCAAGATGGCAGCGTAGGAGCAGCAACATATTGCAGCTCTCACATAGCCACTCCAAAATATCCATAAAATGTGACTCTAAACACATTCTAGAACTCCAGAATGCACGCAAATATACTTTCCGCTAAAGTCAGCTTGGCTACGAAGAACCATCTCAGCCCTGCAAGCCGAAACCAGCCTAGCCTGAAACTGTGGCTCTGCCCTGGAGGCAGCTGGACGAGAGGAGCTGAGCCCTGGCTGAAGCTTCAGGACAGTGGATCTGCAGCAGCTGTGGCAGTATCCACAATTAGGTTAGTGGAGCTCGGCGAAATCAGGGGAGAAAAGTGGGTCCAGCCAAAACGCCTCCAGGGCAACGAGGCCACAGAAGCGGAGGTTTTGCACCCACCTCCACACTGCTGCTTCAGAGCTCCCGGACTGCAGACTGCAGGGAGACCAAGTGATTGTTCAGAGGCCAAGTGCTTTTGTGTTGAGCGGCCTGGATCCAGATTGCGGTCTTGGGTGTTGGTCCTGGGGTTTTTTTTTCAGTGAGCCAGACTTGGGGAGGGACCCAGAAGCCTCCTAAAAGCTCCAGCAGCTGGGAAAGCCCCAGCAATTTGGGACAGAGCTATCCCCTCTGGAAGCAGAGTTGCACAGAGATTAAAAAAAAAAAACACAGACTGACCAACCATGAATAAGAATAAGCATAAGAAGCAAAGTAAGAACAGCAACCAAACCCTAGATTCCTTCTTTGGGGAAAAGAAGATCAAGGCAGGGAGCGGGAGGAGGACAGCACAGCTGGAGCTCCCACACCAAAAGTTTCCAATGAACATGAAGATTGCCTTAAAGCTAGAGATCAGCTGAAGAAGGACTTTGAAAACCAAATGAGAGAAGTAGAAGAAAAATTGGGAAGAGAAATAAGCATGTTGCAAGAAAATCATGAAAAGAGAGTCAGCAACCTGAGAAGAAATTAACACCTTAAAAAATAGATTAACTCAAATGACAAAGGAAGCCCAAAAAGTCAATGAGGAGAAGAATGCCTTAAAAAGTCGATTTTGCCAGATGGAAAAAGAATCTCAAAAGCATTCTGAAGAGAATAATTCCTTCAAAATTAGAGTGGAGCAAATGGAAGCAAATGACTTTATCAGAAAGCAAGATACTATCAAATAGATCCAAACAAATGAAAAAACAGAAGGCAATGTGAAATATCTCCTAGAAAAAACCACTGACCTGGAAAACAGATCCAGGAGAGACAACTTAAAAATTATTGGACTACCAGAAAGCCATGATCAAAAAAAGAACTTAGAAAGCATCCTTCAATAAATTCTCAAGGAAAATTGCCCAGATATTTTAGAACCAGAGGGCA
>JAQQSV010007034.1:0-14121 GCA_028646515.1 Pseudochirops corinnae
GGGGAGAAAATTTGAAACTCCAGGGACTGTGGAACTGAATCTTGTAAACTAAAAGTAAATAAATAAATCAATTTTTAAAAATAGAAAAAACAAAAGAATCCCTGTTTCACTGTTGGGATCTGGAAGTCCCACTCCCATTGGTTCTGCAGCTCTGTTGTACACAATTAAAAGAGGCCAGTCTGGAATTTATAGCTGCAACTGTCCTTGAGAATAATTCTACCTGAAAGCTACATATGATTGTGTGTGTATACATACATACATATACACGCATATATGTGTGTGTATTTGTGTGTACATATATTCACTTCTATGATTGTACATATAAGGCTGTAAACTGCCTAGACTTGGTATTAAGTTGTCTCTATATAATGCTTAAGCATCTACAGATTTCTAATGCAATGGAAAAATCAACCTCACTGGTTGTTTTAATCCTTCCATTGAGAAGCATTTAGTAAGTACTTACTATATGCCAGACATTTTGCTAAGAACTAGAGGTAGAGAGGAGACAAAGCGAAATGCTTCCTGTTCTCAAGGAGCTTATAGTATAGCACTATATGCAATACAAGCAAATACAGAATTTATAAACAAGCTAAAAAGGATGCTGAGGAACACTCAAAGCTCAGGAGAATAGGACTGAGCTCCATTCAGGAAGAAGCTCTCATAAGCTGGAGCTTTAAAAAGAGCTGGGAACTGGAGGAGGAAGAGGCAAGAAAGGAGTACATTGTGGGACAAAAGAACAGACAGCCTGCATAAAGGCTAGGAGATGGCAAACAGAATGTTATGGATGATGAACGGCATTGCAGAGCAGTTCCACTGGAACATAGAATTCCTGAAGGAGCATATTGTCTCCTAACCTCAAAAGGTTAAGTTGGAAACAGATTGGGAAGAACTTGGGTGCCCAACAGATGTGTTGGTACTTTATCTTAAAGGAAATATGTAGAGCTACTGAAGTTTTTGATAAGGGCAGTGATAGAGTCAGAACAGCAGTTGTATGGGCGATAAGTTGGGTGGGTGGGTAGGGATAAGGGAGGGATGATAGTTAGGAGGTTATTTCTATGGTTTAGGAGAAAGGTGGTGAGGGCTTGAATGATGGTGGCGGTGGAGTAAGAAGAGAAAATGGGATGGATGTTAGAGTTGTTGACTGATTTCAAAGTCAATTTAGCCCAAGCTCTCTGCCATTCTTCAAGGACTATCTCAAGGCCTACCTCCTTTCTTTAACCTTCCTGAAGTATTCTAGCCCTCACTGATTCCAGGAGGTGGTGCCCTGTGACATGCCTCATTGTGGTTTCTCTGGCTGTTTTTCACAATGAAGCTTCTCAAGTATCATTAGCCCTTTGTTAGAGAAAATCCTTCTATGTCACAGGCTCTGTACTGGCACTGCAGAGATACTTCACAGTTTCTCTATCTTGGCAGGAGATACAGTTCTCTCCACCTCATAACTGTAGTGCAAAGGGGTAGGTCATCTCTGCCATTGACTCACGTCCCCACCTATTGGACTTTTTAAAGGTATAGGAAAAAAAACAACATACAAGCATTCACTCACAACTTCTGGGGGAGGACATAATCCCCCACACACCATTTTCCCTCAGTCCCTGGAGAAAGGAGAGAGGTTAGGTTCACAGATGAACTCAATTCCTCTATAGCACAGCCCCTCTGAGACACAAGTGCAAAGCCCTCCCTCCCAACCCCACCCCTACAGGTATATATCCCAGCGCCCTGGCTTCACAGGGCCTCCCTGAGGAGGTGGAAGCAACATCTAGCCTGGAATATTGGCCCCAAGGTCTTTGTAGATTGAGACTCCTTTGCCTTCATATATAATCAAAATGGACAAATAAAACAAACTGAAATCAGACCCATTTCATCTTGGGGACACAAGACCAAAAGTGAAGGGAAAGTAGATCTTCCCTACCCACAAATCTCAACTTAATACATGGTGCCCATGCTTTGAGAGAACAAGATCTTTAGTCCTGCGTGTTGCTGGAAAGAGAGAGTGACTATCCCAGTCTGACAGTTTTAAAGATACAGTCAATGGAAAGAGACTATTCCCACCCACATAGTAAGAGAAAGGAAGATGTCTTTTCCCAGAAGCAGATCCCTATCATTTTCCACGTGGGCATCTCCATCTTAAGTGATCTGGGTATGTGCAAAACCCAGTTAAAATTAATAAATAAATGTAGTTCTCTAATGGCTTCAAGGGGCTAGTGACACAGTGGATAGTGTACCAGGCCTGGAATCAGGAAGACCTGAGTTCAAATCTAGCCTCAGTTGCTGACTAGCCATGTGACATGTCGCTTAACCCTCTCTGCCTCAGTTTCCTCATCTTTAAAATGAACTAGAGAAGAAAATGACAAACTACTCCAGTATCTTTACCAAGGAAATGCCAAATGGGGTCAAGAAGAGTTGAATGCAACTGAAATGACCGAATGATGACAACAGTTTCTTGTGTTTTAGTCTCGTTTCTCCAATGAGATTAAAGACTTCCTGCAGAGGGGGATCGTGCCCTAGCCTTGTTGTTCTGAGGCAGCTCTGCAGCTCTGACAAGTTAAAATATCAGCCCTGCCCTCCCATTTCCATTGTATAGGGGAAAATAGCATGTACAGGAGAGTAGTGACCAGGGAAGGAAGTTATGTTCTGAAGAGACAGAGAAGAAGAGAGATCAGTGACAGGGAGACGGTGAGAGGGTCTGGGTGCGTGGCTGAATGAAATGTGCAGGGGAAAAATGATCTGGTGCCTAGAACCAGCCAGGAGATAGAGTGGGCATACTCTCAGCTGCCAATCAGCTAGGCTAGGCTCTAGGGCAACCACTCAGAAGATGAGTTGATTAATAGCTCCAGGGACTGGGAGCATAGATCCTAGAATCCTGTATGTGGAGGTCCAGGTCAAGAGCACTAGAAAGCACATGTGATGACCTGAAGTTCATCTCAGTCCCTGTGTTAATATTTCTAGATAATACATTTATGTATCAATTAAGCTATTTTGCACAAAGGCATAAATAGCTAGAAGCTGGATGTATGTATTAATTCTCACAAGTGTCCTTGAATTTTAAAATAATTTGTTACTCTAAACCAGAATCTGGGCTGGTTGAATCTCATCATAATTATTTTGGGGGCAGAGGTCCTTTTTCATATCTCTCAAGTTATATTATGTAGGTACCTGTATGTTCCATCATTGCCTACTATAATCACTGCCTGAAAGCATCAGTGAAGACAAAGTGATAGTGGGTCAAAAGAAAAACAGAGGCTTGGGTATTATTGGTAAAAAACAAACAAACAAACAAACCCCTGACAACATTAATATCTCTATACAAAATCATGAAGTGTTTGTACCAATAGTACTGTTTTCAGGTCTGATTTGCTGTTACAGTGAAAACATACTTCTTTAAAAAAAATTTTTTTTTTGCTTTTTGGAGGAGGCAAGTTAGGGCAATGGGGGTTAAGTGACTTGCCCAAGGTCACACGGCTAGTTTTTGTGTTAAGTGTCTAAGGTCACATTTGAACTCAGGTCCTCCTGACTCCAGGGCTGGTGCTCTATTCAATGCACCACTTAGCCACCCTGAAAAAATGCTTCTAAGAATACAAAATATAACTGAAGAAAGTCCAGAGAAAGGCAATGGGAGCTTTTAAGAGTTAGGAGGGTTTTCCCTAGGAGGAGAGACTAAAATGTTTAAAGGTAACATGGATGCCTCTAGGAGTCAAGAAGACCTAAGTTCAAATCCAGACTCAGATACTTACTAGTTGTGTGACTCTGGCCAAGTAAGTTTTTTATTTGCCTCAGTTTCCTCATCTGTAAAGTGGGGATAATAACACCTACCTCCTATGGTTGCTGTAAGGATCCAAAGAGGTAATAATTGTAAAGCATCCAGCACATACTAAATGATAGCTGTTACTGTTACTTAATGCACTTAGCATGATTATTATGGTTATTGGTGTGTTATCTATTAGAAGGGGAAAACTCACTTGAATTGATAGAATGACACAACAAAATGCTGATGCCCTGAGTTCAAATGATTTCTGTTTACTGAATTTATGCAGACCAATCTGAAAATTTAAGCATTTGTATGCAATGTAGTTTTCGTCCACTAAGAGTTAATAATCTACACACACACACACACAGATGCAAAGGTAGAGACCATAAAGAAATGCTAAATGTGTAATTTAATAGTGAGTCACAATAGGTTGCATTGGATTAGCAACCGCACTAGCACACAGGGTGGGCTGCTAGCACAGGTTCTTTGATCTGCTTTTCTAAAAGAAAGACATCTGTAAAGGGCTTAACAATCTTACTTTAATTAGCAGACAGATAAGCACAGATAAGCAGAAAGAAGTGAGTATCCAAAAAAGAATCCAATAGACAGAGCTCCAATTCCCTAAATGAATAGTATAACCACCTACTTACACCATCAGACTGGGAGAACATCAACATCTTGAGTAGTTGGGGGGCTCTTAACAAACAGCTACCAGGCATTTGAAAGGTCCTTCTCATGAGTGAGCCCCCAAAGTAAAATACCAGCCTCCAAGTATATACAGTTTTCAACGAATAGGCTCAGAGCCAGAAGGTACCACAACCCTTATGACTCAGTGCCTAATTAGCTTAGTACCAAAAGGTATTTATGTTATATAATCACTAATACAATCACACCAAAAGTGGAAAGCCTTCCTATAAGCAAGCTTTCTCCTAAGCTCGTTCTTTCTTAGGCAAGTTCCTCCCCTAATGGGCTCTGTGTGACTCAGAATGTATTACATCTGTGAAAGCAGCAAGACATCCACAATTGAAATGCCTACGTACCTCTAAACCTGAGAATGTGGCTCCTGTTCCAAGGGAAAAGGGGACTCATGTGGTCACATACGCCTATTAATGGACAGGGAAGATCTTCCTGTTTCATTAACATTACAATGACCTCTCAGATTTCTTACAAATCTACATCTATGGTTCTGTGACCCTATGACCCTAATGTAGCAGGAACTGGGGGCCAAAGGGGAAAGGCCTCTGGGGTTATCCCAGAGAGCTCCCCTAGAAACTTCTGGGGATTCCTGTTACACGGGTGACTCAGGGCTGTAGGATTTTGCACTTTGAGATGATGAAGTGTCCCCTAATTGGCCAATAAACAGGAAGGGCCAAGGTGTTAGTGGATATTGTATGAGGATTATCTGAGTCTTTCCCATGAGGGTTAGGGAGAGGGGAAGCACCTTTTCTCCCCAATCTCATCTACCTCAGTTTCAATTAGAAGAGGAAAAGCCACACTGCACCTAGAGCTAGGTGAAATTGAGCCTGGACCTTTGGCTGCCTCTTTTGCTCTGTATATATTTGTCTTGCCTAATCATAGGGAATAAAACAGAGATTCTGAGGCAACTTGTACAGCCTTGGAGGCCCACTTGTAAATCTGAGAGGTCAAGAGATTCCTGGTCCCTTGGTCAGAGCAAAGCAGTAGGAAGGATTTTTGCACTGAAGAAGATGACCGCCAAAATGAGCCTAAGCCCTGGCTTGGCTTGCCAGTCAGTTGATAAAGATTTATTAAGTACCTACTATAACCTAGGCACTGTGCTAAATTCTAGGGATTAAAAAGGAAGCAACAGAAAGTTCACACCCTCAAGGAGCTCGCAATCAAATGAGTTTCCAGAAGATATCTGCCTTGAGGAAATTGAACAGTGCAGAGCGAAGGCAAAATATAAAAATAGCTATATATCCATCTTCCAAACTGCTTCATATTCTGATGTTGAAGTTTTAATCTTTCAAAAGAACCTATCATTCTTTATTACTGCAATTTTTTTAGCTTGTCTAAATTTTTCTGTCAATACAAGTTGAGTTTGACAGTCGTTAGGTTTCCTGAATCCTATTTTAAGTCTTTTTTGTCATTTTGACCCGGTGAGAACATTTTTTGTTAAATATTTCTTTTGTATATGGGAAATAAATACCTATCCCGTACTTGATTTACTTTGGACATTGAGTATTTTTCTACTCCTTTTCTACTCCTACTCAGGAGACCTGAGACATGAGCCAAACCCTGGCACTCCTTTGGGTGCCAGGGTGGGGAAGTGTAATGAGCCAAGTAGTAAGTGAAAATCAGTGTGATCTTTCTTCTAAGTGGTCACGCAGACTTAAACTTAGTCATCATGTGCCTGGGTTCAAAGCACATAAACTACTTATTGGAAAGGAAGTGAGTTTAGTGACACAGACCTTGGGTTTAAAAGTGTGGTTATAATTGTTCAACCAGCAAACTGAAAGGAAAGCAACATCTCTTGTGAACTTTGTGGCTGCCCAGTACATTCTGATTTTAATGTGATGGGAAAAAGTTTATATGGTAGTTCTTTATATCCCTTCCCATATTTTGGATGGAGGGAGAAGAGATATCTAGCTAGCTAGAAGATCATTTAGAAATAAGGATGGGGAACCATAAGCCAATCCATCAACTAGAGAATATATTAAGGGCTTACTATGTGCCTGTCACTGTGTTGAAGACACAAAGGAAAAAAAGCAAAAATAAACAAACCAAGGAAACATTCCCTTCCCTCAAAGAGTTTACATTTCTTGCTCATACCATCATCAGCCTTCTTGATTATCTAAGAGTGAGGCTGAGATGAGAAGAATGAGGCATTGAGTTCAATTAAGAGAGCAGAGAGCTAGTAACATCAATCCCCAAATAGTCTCTGGAGTGTTTTGAATGTGAAGAAATGATTCTCAGTTGGGAGACATCACCACTACATGTATTGAGGTTTCTCTAGTAGAGAAGATCATTGGCCAAGTTTAAGCCTGGGGGAATTTTGTTCAAAATTAGATTTGAAAGATCAGGTGTCATCCATTATGAGATTAGATATTCATTTTGTACATACTTCATTTCATTAGTTCTAAATTTTCATATATCCCTTTCTTTCACAAATAAACCTTAGGAATTGCCCTCTTGGGGTCTACACTTTGAAGTGTGGAAATTAGGAGTATTGGAGAATGAGGAAAGAGGGACTAAGCCTGGACACTTAGGTAGATTCCATGGCAAAGAAAGGGAAACAGGGGTATCAGATCTTGGATCTGAAAGGCTTGATAACTCATCTTAAATAACTAGAAAGTTTACAAAGCAGTGAGAGATAATAACTTGAAAGCCAAAAATCATTTGGGAAGTTTAATTGTGGGTTTTATCCTTAAAACCAAATCAAACAATTAGAATCATGATTTAATAGCAAAGAAATCACAGGCAAGTCTAGGACAAGAGGATTCTGGCATGGGAGGCAGAGATAAGATAGAACTGAGGGCAATAGAAAGCCTAATCATCATCAGAAGAAAGTCAGTTCCTTTCTAGACTTTTAAAAATATTCTATTTGCTCACAAACTCTTTCCTTTAAGCTGGCCTTTTAGCTGTTCCCTGTTCCATTTTTCCAATCCTATGACTTTGATCATCCCCCATGTCTGGAATGTAGCACTTCCTCATTTCTTAGAAGCCCTAATGATCTCCAAGACACAGCTCACGTGCCAATCCCTACATAGGACTTTTCTTGATTTCCCACAGTTGCTAATGCTTGCTCCTTCTGGAATTTACCTTGCATCATTTTCTGTTTATTTCATATTTAGAAGCAGCTAGCTGGCATAGTGGACACAGTGCTGAAGTTGGGAGCTGGAACGACCTGAGTTTAAATCCTACCTTAGACACTAACTGTATCACCATAAGGAAATCGCAACCCTCTGTGAGCCTCAGTGTCTTCATCTGTAAAATGGGAGTAGTAATAGCCCCTACTTCCTGGGGTTGTCATGAGGACCAAATAAGATAATATATGCAAAGAAATTCACAAATTTTAAAGTACTATATAAATGCTATTACTTTCTATGCATTTTGCATTTACTTATTCCTGTCTGTATATGCTATGGATAGATATACTCTATTCATAGAGAGGAGGACTGACGAGAGTACTCAGTGGTGGGGTTTTAGGCTTGGATATAAGTCCTGCCTCTGACATGTAGGCACCGAGAGACTGTGGGCAAATCACTCTCCTGCTCAGTAACCCAGCATCTCCATAATGTACGGATGAGTTGCTGATCTCCTTTGGGTGGAAGGACTTTCAAAGTGGGAGTTGCATCCACTAATAAATCACAGGTCCAGATCAGACAAACAAACAAATATATCTCACAGCACCTAGCATATAATAGGCCCTTAATAAATAGTTGTTGAGTTAAATTGTAATCGAGAGCAGAGAATTTTTCTTTTGCTCTTCGTTGTATCCGCAGTCCTTAGTTCAGTGCCTTGTAACTGGACTAGTAGGTGCTAAATAAATATTGGTGGATCTAAATGGAATAGCAGTGACCTGCCCAGATTCAGGAGGCTTGGGTAAACAACATACACTTTATTCGGGAAGGCTTCGAGATAGAAGTAGCATTTGTGCAAGTCTGGGCATGAGAGGGGGAAATTCTTTTGGATCCAAAGGACTGAGAAGCTGGTGAGGGACCACTGGGAGAAAAAAGACTATGGACTTAAGGACTTGAAGTTTGATTCTAGTTCTAGTCACACAATTGATTCAGAGAGGGTTCTTTCACAGCCCAGTCATCCAATTTAATCACATTGGAAATATTGGTCATTATCTTTTTCTGACCCTCCCCCTTTCCCAGCCTAACAAAACAGGGAAAAAGCAGGGTCAGCAGGGGCTAATGAATTGTTGTTAGGGTCATACCCGAGACTGTCCCCACCGGAATATTCTGCTGGATCAGGGCCTGGTCAATTCAGTCAAAATAATTGAACTGGTGATGCATGTATTCACAGTGACAATATGTTATTTTTGAATCAGTAAGACCCATTTAGCTCCGACCTATTAATATGAAGAATTCTGGAGCCCTCCCAAGTCTGACCTTTCCGTAATCACTTCTTACCAGGGTGAGAATACATAATCCCTCTTTCACTGTGCCCACAGCAGACATCTTTATCCTGAACTTTCCAAAAGCCCCTTTTTCTTTTATAAATGAACTGGACTCATGTATGAAGCAAAAATACAGTAAAATTCTAAAAAAAAGTTTGGTTCCTGAACAGAGGGTCACAGATGGACATGCACATCATCTTTGCCAAATGAGTCATCTTTTACCAAAGAACATTGTGATTGGCTGATGGGTAATAGATCATTTCCATTTGCAAGGACTAGGGGCCATCAAAGGTGTCCGGATGTTAAAGCTATGACTATTTTAACGATCACTGGCTGAAGAGTATTAAAAAAAAAAAACTAAGCTTTCAGAGCTTAAGACTTATTGCTTGTATTTTCCCAGCTTTCTTAAAGTAAAAAGGGGTGTTGTAGAAAATGATAAAATTTATCATTTATAGCAAAATATTAATGTAGCAGCAGGAGATTCGATGTGGCCATCTATCTATGAGCATTCAGATTTCAAACGGAGCATAAACAGGAAATTAATGGTTTGTCTAGTGTAAGGGACAAATAAATGCAAATGTAGTCTCATTAATATCAAGTGGGTGACTTCTTGGTTTATGGGGTTTGGATTGATTTTGTCAAAGGCCAATAGATTTATTTTTAAAAGTCTTTGAAATTTAGCATCCATATACCCATTATTTGAAGGAAATAAAACGCACAGCACTCCCTGACGCCCTCTTCTCCTCCTCCTTAACCCCCCTTCCTGGATGTTGTTTTACCTAGATAAAGTTCTCACATTAGGACTTACTTTCACACTGAAATATGTCCCTTGTAGGAGCTGCTATAAACGTCAGCATTTTCCACAGCATTAGTTTATGGGCAGAGTGAATTTTAATGGCATCGTAATCTTGCTGCAATCAATTGTGGGGCATGAAAAAAAGCTATGGGAGTGTCCATTAAATAGAGCTTTGCATCACTTTTAATACTCAAAAGCCTTAAAAATCTCTCTTCCCCCCCCCCCCCATGTCTATTGGCAAAATGGTTGTTGTTTTTTTCCTGTTCTTAGTTGAAGTTGAGCTGAACAGTTTCATTTACCATTTATTTCCTTTTTAGGGGGAGGGAGAGTGACTTTTCCTCTTCCCCCAAGGAAGATTATGACTGCCAACTCTAATATAGTCTGGGGAAGTAAAACATTAGCTTCTTCTTAGTTTTCTGATTCCAAAGTGATTCCTTCATCTCATTTGCTTCCATGAATTGCCTTCTTTTCCTATCACCTAAACGAATTTGTTGTCATACTTCCCCAGATTCGGGATCTCATGAGTTTAGGTATCTTCTCCACCAGTGCAGATTGAAACTCATCTATTCCTTCTCACCCTGAGTGCGTCTTGGTCATATATTTCTGTTGTCCTCCTGATGATCTCACCAACATGCTAGAGGCCTCCTTCTGGATTTTTTCATATTTCAAGGATAGTTGGGCAAATAGTTTGTCCATCTTGGTATCTCTACTGCTCATGCCAGGTGACCAACCCATCTCCTTCTCTGAATTTATTCTTGAACGACCATTTATGCTGCTTCTTGCCTACAATTTGTTATTAGTAATGTGCTATGGCCTAGATACATTCCCCATGCCACTTTCCATTGCCCTTTGGGCCACCAGTAATTCTGACTTGTCAGAAATTTTAGTGTTCTATAATATGCGGCCATATATCATCAGGAGAATATTGGTATCATGTAGTTGTTAAATATTTAGTCAAGGTACCATATAGATTATGCAAATTGCACTCCTTGCACAGTTCAAATTCTTAAGATTTTTCACACCTATATTCTTTTTCTCTTTTTGAAAAAATATTTGTTTTTTGAGTTCCAAATTCTCTCCCTCCCTTCTGCTCCTCCCCCACCCATTGAGAAGGCAAGCAATATGATATCCATTATACATGTGAAGTCATACAAAACGTATTTCTATATTAGCTATGTTGTAAAAAAAAAAAGCAAGAAAAATAAAGAAAATGAAAACCAATATACTTTAATCTGTACTCAGATTTCATCAATTATTTTTCTAGAGATGGATAGCATTTTTTTTTCATCATGAGTCCTTTGGGATTGTCTTGGATCATTGTGTTGATCAAAGTAGGTAACTCTTAAACAGTTGATCATTATTATAATATTGTTATTACTGTATATAATGGTCTCCTGATTCTGCTTATTTTACTTTGCATCAGTTCATATAACTCTTCACATGTTTTTCTGAAACCATACAGTTTGTCATTTCTTATAGTATAATGATTTCCATCAAAATCATATACCACAACTTGTTCAGCTATTCCTCAATTAATGGACGTCCCCTCAATTTCCAATTATTTGCCACCACAAAAAGAACTGCTATAAATATCTTTTTACACATAGGTACTTTTCATTGTTCTCTACTCTCTTTGGAATATGGACCTAGTAGCAATATTGCTGGGTCAAAGAGTATGCACAATTTCGTAGCCCTCTGAGCGTATTACACACATACATTCTTAAACATAGGTACCATACTTCTTATGATGAAAAAAATACACCCTCATAAAAAGTTTTTTTGTATGGAAACTATTTTTGGTTATGATTCTTTTCTAAAGTATCATAAGACTTAATGTTTTTATGTTTCTACTTTTTAAAAATTTAAGCAAGTTTAACAGAATCCCATTATATTCACAGAAAAAAGAGAGTAAACCCTGGACCTTGGTGTTATTTTTTGTTCTGCTTTTATTTTTGTTTAGAGGAAATAAAAAGTAGCAGAAAATAAGTAAGGAGAAAGAATTTGTTATTTTTCATATTTAGAATGTACCAGAAAAAGAATATGTCATTTCTCATAGGTGGGATGTACCAGAAGAAGAATATGTAAACATAGAAGAGGCTAGTGTAGGGGAACACTTAACAAATCTCCCTCTCATCTGAACTAAGCAAAAGAGAGCTGAATATAAAGAGTCTATTGTAGGAATATATTTAATTTAACTGAGAAACTGGTAGAGACTGGGAGATAGGTACTTTAGAGGAAGGGTAGAATTGGGAAGTGTCATAAGCAAAGCAAGCTTCACTTACAGAGGTTGAATCATATAGTGGGAATTAAAATGAGAAAATGAAAGCATAAGAAAATATTTGATAGTACATTTACAAACACATACTTAGGAATTATATGAATATAAATCTTAAATAAATGGAGGCAAATACATGGTTGTACTGTGCTAATATTAAAAAAAAAATGACTACTATCTACATTATTTTATAGATTTGGTGCCATGTCAATCAAACTACAAAAGGATTACTCTATAGCAATGGTTCTCAATTGGTCCTAATGCTGCGACCCTTTAATAGTTGCATGTGGGCGTATCTGCATGTGGGCAGACCCGCCTAGAGATGGATAGAGGAGTGGTGTCTCCGTTCCTAAGACCATCGGAAATATGTGTTTTCTGATGGTCTTAGGTGACCCCTGTGACTCCTGTGAAAGGATTGTTCGACCCCAAAGGGGTCACGACCCACAGGTTGAGAACTACTGCTCTATAGAGTTAGATAAAATAATAAAATTCATCTGGAGGAACAGAAGTGGAAAAAAATGGGAAGAAAAGGGACCTATCAGTACCAGACCTCAAACTGTACCAGAAATCAATTAAGAATAGAAATAGATTCATTAGACTCTTCCTTCTATGTTGATATTAATTCATTAATAGGACACTCTTTGGTTACAGTCATATACAGAATCATAGATTTAGAGTTTGATGTACCTTAAAGACAATTGAATCTAATCCTCTCCTTTTAAAGATTAGTAAACTGAGTCTCAGAGAATTTAAGGAGATTCTTCCAAGGTCATGGTGGTGAGCTAGTAACTGGCATTTTCTTGTGTATTCATAAAACAGGTAAAAAAGATAAGACATTTTTTGGTTTCATTGAACCTCTTATTTTGTAGACAAAAAAATCCTTTGAATACAATTACTTTTTCATTCTGAATTTGCCAGGGGGGACAGTGGAAATGTGCACAAATAGCTTCATAGAATTCATCTATGGATTTAGCTTTAAAAAGCATGAATACCTTTGACCAACTGAGAAAGTCATTTGAGCATAACTCCAAGTTATTGTACTTGGCATTAAAATTATACAATAATTCTATTGAACAGACCTAGCAAAGTATCTCAGCACTATAAAGCTCATATTTTGCTCATAGTTTCCTTTGATCTCTATATTGGTTAAGAGATTAAATACCAGGTGTGGGTGGAGTTAAATTTTGTGACTAATCATGCCCTTCCTTGGATTCAGAGGAGCACTGGACTTAGAATTAGAGGATCTGAGTTCAAATCTCCAGTAAGACCTTGAGGAAGTATTCATCTTTCTGGGCTTCAGTTTTTTTCACCTGTGTAGTGAGGAAGCAAGAGCTTCTTTCTTGGGCTTCTAGTTTAGGCTATATAGCTTTTAAGGTGTCTTGCAGTTCTAAATCAATGCCCCTCTCTGCTAATGAAAATGGTGAAAAATGTATCATTGACCATGTCAACAATAAAACTAGCAGAAATCATATGATTATTTCAATAGATGCAGAAAAAGCTTTTCACAAAATACAACACCCATTTCTATTAAAAACACTAGAAAGTATAGGAATAAATGGAGTTTTCCTCAGAATAATAGGTAGCATCTACTTAAAGCCATCAGCAAGTATTACATGCATTGGAGATAAATTAGAAGTGTTTCCAATAAGATCAGGAGTGAAACAAGGATGTCCACTATCACCCCTCTTATTCAGTCTGGTACTAGAAATGTTAGCAGTAGCAATCAGAGAAGAAAAAGAAATCAGAGGAATCAGATTAGACAAAGAAGAGATTAAGCTATCACTCTTTGCAGATGATATGATGATATACTTGGAGAATCCCAGAGAATCAAGTAAAAAACTTCTTGAGACAATAAATAAATTTTGCAAAGTTGCAGGACATAAAATAAACCCACATAAATCCTCAGCATTCCTATATATTTCTAACAAAGTGCAACAGCAAGAGATAGTAACAGAAACCCCATTTATAGTTACTGTAGACATTATAAAATATTTGGGAATCTACCCGCCAAAACAAACCCAGTACCTTTATGAACACAACTGCAAAACACTTTTCACACAAATAAAATCAGATCTAACTAACTGGAAAAACTTCAATTGCTCATGGCTGGATCAAGCTAATGTAATAAAAATGACAATTTTACCTAAATTAAATTACGTATTTAGTGCCATACCAATCGATCTACCCAAAAATTACTTTTTAGAACTAGAAAAAATGGT
>JAQQSV010007035.1:0-14121 GCA_028646515.1 Pseudochirops corinnae
CCTTCAACTGTCCTCATACTGAGAAAAGTTTCATAAGTTACAATGATCATTTTTCCATGTTGGCATATAAATAGTTCAACTTCGATAAGTTCTTTATGAATTCTTTTCCATGTTTACCTTCTCATGCTTCTTGTATTTGAATGTCAAATTTTCTATTCAGTTCTGACCTGGAAAATAGATCCAAGAGAGACAATTTAAAAATTATTGGACTACCTGAAAATCATGATCAAAAAAAGAACCTAGAAATAATCCTTCAAGAAATTCTCAAGAAAAATTGCCCTGATATTTTAGGACTGGAAGGCAAAATAGAACTTGAAAGAATTTACCGATCTCCTCTTGAAAAGATCCCAAAAAGGAAACTCCTCGGAATATTATATCCAGGTTCCAGAGTTCCCAGATCAAGGAGAAAATATTACAAGCTGCCAAAAAGAAACAATTTGAATACTGTGGAAACACAATTAGGATAACCCAGGATCTGGCAGCTTCTATATTAAGGGATCAAAGGGCCTGGAATATGATATTCCAGAAATCAAGGGAGCTAGGATTAAAACCAAGAATCAGGTACCCAGCAAAATTGAGTATAATATTCCAGGAGAAAATATGGTCTATCAATGAGGTAGAGGACTTCCAGGCATTGTTGCTGAAAAAACCAGAACTGAATAGAAAATTTGACATTCAAATACCTATTTTTATAGATGTGGCCAAAAACCTGTAGGGTTTTTTTTTGTCACATATAATCTCTTAACTCTCCTAATTTACCACTTCGTGAGTGTTTTTCACTTGTGTTCTCTTTTGCCTTTGTCTTTAACTTTTTCTTTCATTAAAATTACATCCAGTTTTTCTTCTCTTACAGTGAAGGTTCCTACTTCCAGCCATGATTTACCTATATTTCCATCATTAATTGGTTGCAAAAAGACCACAACTTGTCTAAGTTCTCACATGTATTAAATGGCAGAGCTAAATTTTGAAACCACCTTTGACTCCATATCCAGGGCTTTTTCCCACTGTACCATCCTGCCTCCCATCTCTCTCTCTCTCTCTCTCTCTCTCTCTCTCTCTCTCTCTCTCTCTCTCTCTTTCGTCAATATATTATAGATCATTAGGAAGGGTATGCAAATAATCATTCTTTGTCTTGTTTTCTTAGATCTCTCTGTTTTCAAAAAACATGTTAGGAATTGAATAAGAAATTGTTGTTCAGTAATTTTGAGTCGTGTCTGACTCTTCATGACCTCATTTGGGTTTTCTTGGCAAAGATACTAGAGTGGTTTGCCATTTCCTTCTTTAACTCATTTTATAGTTGAAGAAACCAAGACGAATAGTGAAAACTTTAAACCTCAGTTGTTTTAAACCTCAGCCTTGTCCAACTCTAGAATAATTACTTTACTCCTAGTGAATTAATATTTTGGCAACTAAGAGATTAGTGGAGATACCCAGTAGTGACCAGAGACACAATACTGAACAGAGAACAGCATTATTTTATCACCAAAAAACCACTGGCAGCTCTGTAGCACCAAAGGGATGAGCTGTCCTAGCTATATATCTGAACCCATCACGTATGTTCCCTAGCAATATGGTTTACTAGTATACCTGCTCTTTAATCATGCGCCCTGGATTCACATGTTCCTCATACAGGTGCCCTTCACAATGGTGTTCTAACTACACAGGTCCTTCATGTCTATACTTGCCATTTCATGGTTACATTTACATGGTAAACTGTGGGAGTATGTATTCTGTGTGTACATGAGGTATCTAATTGTTTCATTTGTTCTGCTATTTGATTGCACCATTTATTTTAAACTAGAGGGTTCACTGGTTGACTGGTAAAATTAAGTAGATTTGTGGAGGCTTGTGAACTATGGTTTTGCATGGATCCTAACACATATTATATCTTGAATCTGTGTGACTTTTCTAGGGTCCCACAGGTAAGAAAGTATCCCAGCAACTATATACATCATTAAAAACAAAAAAAATCAAGAATCATCTTAAATGACCATCTTATCCCTTCCTCTTTTTATTCCCCTATCCCCTTGGTATCAACCAAATCTTCTAAGAAGGCCTCTTCCCACCAAATGCTAGTTACACAAAAGAACATCCATTTATCCAAGCAAAATAACAATTGTAGAAATTCTAAGGATTTTATAGAAGTTCTACAGGATTACAAAAAAATACATGAGAGTAGAATATTCATTTTTGTCATAGTATGTAATGCATATAATTTGCATAGCCACATGTTTCATAAATGTAAACATATGCCTATCTATACATATATGTGTGTACATATGTACAAATGTATAAACCAGACCCCATTTGTGTATGTGTGTGAGAGACAGAGATGAGTCTGCTTACAAGTTCGTTTTTTTGTTGATTTTTAAGGATAGTCAAATTCATCTCAGGGTCCTTCAGTTGGTTTACATTTTAAATCATAGACTAAACATAAACATAATATGATTTTTTTTTCTAGTTTTAACATTCCAGTACTAATTCCATGATTCTTTCTTTTTCCATTTTTCTTTTAGACTCCATCATTCTTTTTGCTTTCCTTACTTCCTGTTTTGTGATTACCTTACCCTTAGCTTCCTTTTTCTAATAGTTAACTTGATTCCCTCTGGTTTATATTTGTATGTTCTACTCATCTATACTCTTCCATGGTTTCTAAAGGACCTGCCATTATCTTGGCAGCTTTATAAAAATAAACTTCCAATATCCCTTAGTCTCACAATATCATAAGTAGCTGTTGTTGCCTTGGCAACTGTCTGGACATCTGTATCCAGTGAGGATTGGCTGTTATCTGAGCTGTTAATTTTCTTCTGGGCATAATCCACAGGAAACTAGATTCATTAATTCTGATGCTTGCCTCATGGAATTTGATTTCTTCCTCTTTTTTTCTATGCCTTCCCACTTTATGTTTTCAGGCTATTTCTATTCCCAAGTCCCTCAGTTGCTTCATTCCCTATTCCAGTGTTTTCTTTTATAAACCCATGACATCTCCCACTCTTTTCCATTTCTTCAATGCTGGGCTCCATCTGGATTGGAATGACAAAGGCCAGCTGTCCTTTATAGCATTTTCAAGCTTTTCCCCAACACCTAGATGTTTACATATAAATGAGTTTCAGGTCCTTAGGATATCAGATATGATCCTTTTTTAAAACTTGCCACTTTCTTCGTAGTCTAAGAAGTAAGATTATGCCTTTAGAAGCCTATCATCTCCTGATGCCACCCCAGAATTCTATCATTTTTTTTATTTTAGAACAAGTTTATGCTAGTTTTATGCCCTCAAAGATAAGTATTTGCCCAAAGAGAGTATGAGCATTAGTCTGCATCCCCAGGCTACCATCAAGCATTTATGAGAAATGTCTAAATGATACCCCAAAAGGGCATTAGAACAATACAGATAGTGGAGGTATTAAAAAAAAAAAAAGATCCTACTTAGATTAACTCTAGTTATTTACTTACTAAAGATCAGGCTTTGTTGGCTGTTAATTATGGTAACAGAGTAAACAAGCTATCTTTGACTTTTAAGCTGTGCCTTGATCACTATCTCCTTATGTGTATCTTGGGAAAAGGGAAAAGCTATTAGGTTGCTGATTTCCATACTCATGGATGGGTTCTCTTTGCTACAGGAAATCCAAATGGAGCTATAAGGAATAGAAACATGTGAAAGGGCTTCCGTTGGGAAAGAGAGATGACAAACTGAATAGTTTAGATTTCTGCACTTTCTGTAACATCACATTCTTCTCCTGTACCATCTGATACCCATAATTTTAAATTGTCTCTAAGCAAGTTCATGATTAAAGTACTGGCTTTGCTCATAGGATCAGAGTCAAGGATTCAGAATTAGGAAAGACCTTCGAGGTCATCTGTTCCAATTCCTCTATTTTACAGATAAGGAAACAAAGTCAGAGAGATGAAAAGTAACTTGTCCAAGGTCTTACAGGTTGTATTGTAAATGACAGAGTTGGGATTTACAGTTGACTTAGCTCCATCATCTTTCTGATCCACCCATTTTACAACCAAGACCCAGGGAACTTAGAGGACATATTCAGGGTTATACAATAGTAATTAGCAAGCCTAGGATTCAAACCCAGGTTCTCTATTTCCACTACACCAAACTGCTTCTCCTATACATACCAGTATGTCAAAGCTGTAGTTTTTGTGTTTCTCCTAAGATGACTTAGCTTATAAAGGACAGCTTTTGCTGGAGGTTTAAAAAATTGTTTTGGAGTGACATACAAATTTATATTAAAATATGATTACTAAAAATAAACTAAAATGTTATATAAAATAATTTGTGTTGTTACATGCAGTAATGATTTATTAAATAATAATAATATACCATTTATTTAAGGTCATTAAACTTAACATTAGATGAGAAGGGAAAGCAATGACTAAGTACTTACAGAGAAAAGAGGTATATCATTTTGTTTAGCAGGATTACAGGGGTGGCTGCATTGTTAAATTTTTAGTGTGAACATTTACACATGGGAAATAGGCAAACTCTACAAATCAGGGCATGATTTATTGCTTTGTTTATTGTCTTGACTTAGGAAAGCAATGGAGAAAAAGTTAGAAGTGCAGATTAAATTTTAAAGTATGTCCTGTGAGAGCTGGTTGTTAAACATTTACCAGCACATCCCTGTGAGAGCCAGGAATGACAAATGCAGAGTCTGAGTGATTCATTGGTTTCCACTCAGTGTAAAAAGACCTAAAGGAAAATCTCCAGAATGTTGGGGAGATAGATTCTTGATGAGGATTTATAGTAGGAAATGAACAAGAATCTCCTAAGAAGAAGGTAGCTGGTAGTGATCTGCTGTAGTGAGTAGTGAGATTGATCAGACCATGCATACACTGAAATATTATATTTACTGAGCTCTCTCTATGCTTAGAACACATTCTATATGCTCTGTGCTCATTTGCAGGTTGGGTGCTATAGGTGACACAAAAGAATCATGTTTAAACCTCCCTTTCCCTTTCTGGATAGGTCTCCCTGTAGCTGTTGGGATCCGGGCATCCTGACTTTAATTTCATCTTCCTGACTGACTAAACATCTGATTGTGTCATACCCTCTCATTTTTGCTTGATTGATTTTCACTTGTTTGCTTACCCCAGATTTCATCCCAATTTTTCCAGAATTCAGAGTCTATATGAAGTTGTTTGGTTTTGTTGGGGGCAGTATGTCATTTAGATAACAAAATGTTGAGAAGTTTATAAAGTTAGAGAGAGGAAATTAACATACAAGAAATAATAATAGTTAACACAATACAGCTAAATTGTTAGCTACAGACTAAATGTTGTAGGAGTTCAAAAAGAGGCATAGTACTTAGGATTGGAATAGTCAGCAGAGACCCTACAGGGACATGGAGCTTGAGATGAGCCTCTGAGGACAGATAGAATTTTAATACACTGACACAAGGACAATATATTCCAGGTAGAGGGAACAGCATGAACAAAGATGAAGATATGGAAAAGTGCAAGGCATGTTCAGGGAACATGTAGTCTGATTAAAGCATATAGTTGGCATGAGGGTGTGGTAGCAGAAGAGGCAAGAAAGTTAGGGAAGATATGGGTGGCCTTGAATAACAGGCTAAGACATCTCATTTTTATATAGTAGGTAATCAAAAACCATTTAAGATATTTCAGCAAAGGAGCAATATAATTAAAGAAGAGCTCTAGGAGGATTAATCTAGTGATGGCTTGCAGGATAGATCAAAGAATCTAGGAATGAGGTAATAAGGGCCCATGCTAATGGGAATGGACAGGAACAGATGCAAATTTTGTAAAAGATGAATTGACAAGACTAGTTAGTTGTTTATAAGGTGTGGGGGGAGAAGAAACAGGAGGAATTAAAGATGATAGGTTTTGAGCATATGCAAAAGGAAAATGCTGGTACCATTAATAGAAATAAAGAAGTCTGGGAGAAGAACATCTTGTTTAGCAGCAGGGATGGGGAAATGGATGAATTTAGTTTTAGTCATGTTGATTTTGAAATGCTGAAAATATATTAGGATGAAAACATCCAGGGGTAGGCAGGTGGTGCAGCGGATAGAATGCTAGGCTTGGAATCAGGAATACCTGTGTTCAAATCCAATCTCAGACACAAACTAGCCCTGTGACACTGGGCAAATCACTTAACCTCTGTCTTCCTCAATTCCCTCTACTATGTAATGGGGAAGCACCTACCTCCCAGGGTTGTTGTGAGGATCAAATCCCTTCCACATCAAGTCTTCAATAGATTGCAGATTGACATAACACATGAAATGGGTATTTTGGGGGAATTTTGCAGAAACCACAGACAACTCAAGAAGGCCAGCAGATGATACAGAAAAAAATTAGAAACTCAGAAATGCATAAAATATATGTATAGTATTATAAAATATCAGCACATTTTATCTTTTAATACCAAAATAATTCAGACTTTTTCTCTGGTATGAAGGGAAGGCCAAAGAATTTTACACAGATTTTCCAGATGGCTGGGGTACTGTGCCTCTAACCCCCACTATGTGGAAGGGATAACTGTTATTATTATTATTATTATTATTATTATTATTATTATTATTCAGATGTCAAAACAAAGTAATGGAAGAAAATTGAGTCTGGAGATAATATAGAGAAAGAAATATTGAAGAAGAAGAGAATTGAAGCTGTAGAAATAGATTCAGTCACCAAAGAAGGAAATATAGAGATAAAGATAGAGCTAGGGATAGAGCTAGAGCTAGAGCTAGAGCTAGAGATAGAGATAGAGATAGAGATAGGGATAGGGATAGAGATAGATGAGATAGATGATATAGATATAGAAAGAAAATGGTCAGGTCTAGAACCTTAAAGAGATTCTTATTAAGGGGACTGGAGAAAAAAAAAAAAGGAATCAGTCATGAAGGTAGTAAGAAGATAATCAGAGAGGGTCAGGAAAAGAGCCAGAAAAGGGGAGTGTCACAAAAGCAAGAAAGGAGTGATCTTAAAAAAAAAATAGTGGGTCAGGAATATCAGATGTTGTTCTGAGGCTGAGGAAGAGAATTGAAGAAAAGTCATTGGATTTCTTATTGGCTAACACCATTGATAACCTTTGAGAGAGTGATTTATGTGGAGTATGGAGGGAGAAGAGGTTTAGGGGGTATTCAAAAGCAGCTACCTCCTATTGATACTGCCAGGCCCTTTAGGAGCAATCCCTGATATCGTCTCCTTAGCCCAGCTACTACTTCCCAGGTCTCTTCAGTTGTCTTAATCCTAACTATAGCCTATCAACCCCTGTCATAGGACATAGCCATATTGTTAGGTTGCCCACAGTCCTCATGTTTCTGCTGACCCAATGCCTCCCCCATTCTGAAAACTGAACCTTGAGAGCAAAGGCAGAAAAAAGTTCACTACGCAAAACTTGATCTTCCAGTTTTCTTCATTGTTTCATACTGGTGCAGGCTGCAAAAAGGAGTCACAGCCAACCCAGCCTACCCTAAAATATATGGAACCTACATGGGAGAAGGACCTGCATGGAAAGGTTGGTAATGCCAAGAGTTCCCAGACTCCATGCTTGTCTTCATCTATTTTCTCTTGTCAGACTGCTCCCCTTCAACCTCTTCTGTCCACTGAATGCACACCAGAAACACCTTGTTACTGTCTCTTGTAGGATGCTGTGCCATTCCCAGCATGAAGGCCATCCCTCAGTCACCTCAAAGCTGAAAAATATTCAGGCTACCTCATGATGTGGGCAGCTAGGTGGCACAGTGGATAGAGTCTTGGGCCTGGAGTCAGAAATACCTAAGTTCAAATTTGGCCTCAGAAACATACTAGCTGTATGACTCTGGGCAAGTCACTTAACCCTGTTTGCCTCAGTTTCCTCATCTGTAAAATGAGCTGGAGAAGGAAATGACAAACCACTCCATTGTCTTTGCCAAGAAAACTCCAGATGGGGTCACAAGGAGTGAGACACTACTGAACAACTGAAGAGCAACAACCTCATGATGCCCCATTTCTTCCCTTAGAAGAGAAGACAAAGGGCAGCTAAGTGGTGCAGTGAATGGAGCACCAGCCCTGGAGTCAGGAGGACCTGAGTTCAAATCCAGCCTCAGACACTTGACACACTTGCTAGCCATGTGACCTTGGGCAAGTCACTTAACCCCATTTGCCCTGCCCTCCCCCCTCCAAAAAGGGAAAAAAAAAGAAGAGAAGACAAGGAGTTTCTCCTGCAACTGACCCCAGAACTGTGTAAGAAGAAAATCTTCCTGAACAAGAAATGACTGACCATTTCTATTGTGCTTCAAAGTTTGTAAAATATTATACCTATATTATCTCATTTGATGCTCCCGTCTGATGTAGCTACTGCAGTTATCCCCATAATTAAGAATTTTTGTTCCCCAGCTGAGGAAACTGAGGCTCAGAGAGGTTTGAGAGACTTCGTCATGACCCTAAATTAGTAAGCTTCAAAGGCAGGATGTGAATCCAGGTCTCCTCTGACTTGGGTACTCTTTCTACAATACCTGCTGTTTCTCAAGGAGTAGCTCCTCTAGTGTTTCCCTCTCAACACCACAGTGCCTATGATCTGTACCAATTCATTTCCTCATCTACAATATACTTTTTGTTGCCTGCCTAATACAACAAAGAATTCTGATGGCCTGGCACTAGTCAGCCTTGACTAAACCTAGCTGCCCCTTTGCTTTGATGATTCAGTCTCAAAACCTTCATTCTAGAAGACTGAATATTCATTCTTCACAGCAGCTTATCTGTGAATCCAATCTAATTTCAGCCCCTTGGGAGAATTCCTGGCATTATTCTGGTGCAAGAACCTGAACATACTTATTACCTTGGTTTGTTGTTGCCCTTCCCATGATACCAGGGAGGTGATGCCATGACATGCAAGTGAATAGGATTTAAGTGAGGGAGGGATATGCAAAATCACCATCCTCACTTTCTTCTCTGGAGCCATCTGGGTCCAGTGGCGAGATATAGATCAAGATGCCTGGAGATGGTCCTGGATGCAGTGGGAGCTCTTTGCCTTTTTAAGTCAAGGTCTTTAACTCAGTTTGACTGAGGCAAAGCCCATTCAGTGATTAAGGCTAGGTGAGAAATGAGGCTAAGAATGGCCTCTTTACCTAGTCAAAACAACAATACAAAAATCAAACTGGGAGTGGAAGACCCTCAGGGTTTCTGGCCAATGCTATTTACATTTTACCTAGTCACTAATTGAAAGACAAGGCAGACCCTTACTTTGATGGATATGTGACTGTCAGTGGCAGATACTTCCTCCCCCATGGCAGGTCATGGAGACAGCTCTATACCTTCTCATCCTATGTCATTCTTTTCTTGTTGAGACTTTGCTCATTCTTTTAGTATTTCAGCAATACGCATGTACTCAGGCTGTCTAGCAATAGTCTCTCTCTCACATACACACACAGACACACAGACACACAGACACACGCACACACACAGAGACACACACACACACACACACGACTGGTCCACCTCCTTCCAAGAGATCTAGAAGAATTCTAGACAGGAAATGTGTAAACCACAAGGAAAAAAATCCACTAGAAATACACCAAAATGTGGTATTTACATTGTCACCAGATCACATAATTTCCATAATTTTACCTCAGATTGACCTTTTTTATGCTTCCACAGTGCTTCCCCCAAAATAGGAAGGATTAGCAAGGGGAATATAAAGTCTCCACCCACATTTATAGTTTTAATAAAGGTAGAACCAGCCAGCTTCCTTCCTTTCTTCTGTCTGCCATTTTATCTGCTTCATATACTTGTAATGGGAGAATCTACTTAGAAAATGCTCTTTATGCATGTTATTGCAGAACTTCCCAATTGCTTGCACGTCAAACTGCTTAAGAAGACTGCCTCTTTAAGTAGAGCCTGATAATAATTTCTATTTTTATTTTGTTGCTCTTAATTTTTCAACCCCACCCTTTTTCATATTAAGAGTGTTGTTTTTTAATCTTCACATTGATCTTCTACTAAAGAATGTCCTCAAAAGGCTAGCTCTTTGCCATGTAAGGTCTCTAAATATCTACTCTTTTTTGCCAAAACAGGTGAATGCAATTTTAAATGTTTTTATTGATATTTTTTGTTTCCTAACTCACCATAACATCTCATGTACCCCTCCTATTCCTCCTAGTATTTTTTTAGAGTCAAAAAAAAATTAACACACTGAAAAAGTCTGCAAACATATACAATGTGTAACACCCGCGAACCTCCAATCTCCAAAAAGGGGTAGATCAGGGGTGTCTTTGCTTGTCTCTTTATAATTTTATTAGTTACTTTTGAATTTTTGGCATTTCATTCTTTCCATTTTACATTGTTGTAGTTGCTGCATATATTGTTTTCTTGCTCTTGTATGTCTAATTGTATTTTTAAATGATGGCCCTCTACTCTTCAAGAAAAATTCTATATTTTAAATTCGGTTACTTGTTTGTATAACTAAACTTGTCTGTACCTTCTGCTAACTTCCATCCTAAACAAACCTCCTTTGATTTTTGCTATCTCCTTAAGCTATCACCACATCTCTCTACAGACAGTGAAGGGCCTGGGGTCCATGTCATCTTTGAACCAGATGAAGGAACTAGGGAAGTTTTGCCTAGACCCGTTGGCCACATGATAGCTATCTTCAAGTACATGAAAAGCTGATGTGGGAAAAGGATTAGACCTTTTTTCTTTGGCCCCGGTGGGCATGACGAGAAGTAAGAGTGAAAATTGCAAAGTGAAAAATTCAGGCTTGATTTAAGGAGGAAATTGCCTTCCACCCTGCCTCCCCAAAACCCAACTTCCTAACAATTAGAATTATTCAAGAATGGAATAAACTGCTTCTAGAGAAAGTGGGTTCCTCTTCACTAGAAATCTCCAAATGAAGATTGGATAACCATATATCAGGTGTATTGTAATAGGGGTCCCTTTCAGGGACAGGTTGAATCATATGGCCACTGAGATCCCCTCTGAAAGATGATTATTCAATGATCCTTTTCTTCAACGTCAAATTTCTTAGAGTAATCTGTACTTTCTCTTCTATTTATTCACTAATCAATTACTTCTCAATCCCTTGCAATATAGCATCTTCCTCCTCAATTGTACTGAAATTCCTCTCTCCAAGATCACTGACAATCTCTGTCCTGGGTCGGGCCTAATGATCTACAAATATGAGAACTCAAAGTACTATGAACATTGTTTATGAAAGGATATTAATAACTAGCAAGGATACATGATGGCTCAGTGTATCTCTTTGTCCCTTCTTCATTCCCTAGAGAAGATGTACTTATAACCCTGTATGGAATAGGCCTTCATGGAGCTGGGGATCTTTAAGGCTGAGAAACCACTGCCCTTGGGTCATATCTCCTTGTTATGCTGTAGTACAGGGCACTCCTTCCCAGCAACTGACTTGTCCTCACTCTATTCCTCAGAATTTTGTCATTGATTGAGATAATCCGATGTCAATACCTCCTTACCTTCCTCATTCTACCTTGCCTTCTATAATCCTGACTTGATTATGTGCGAGCTACCATTTTAGAAGAATGTCAGTGGACTCATAACGCCATCCACTTCAGCTTCCTAATCATCAAACACAATAACCTTTACCTAGTCCTTTCGGTTTTCACTGTTCACCACCCCTGATCTCTTCAAACTCTCTTCCTCTTTTGCTTCTTTGACAAATGGCTCTTATGACTTTCTTTCTACCTTCCTAACTACTTTTTTCTATTTTTCTTCAATAATTTTTAAAAAATTTATCTTAGTCTTTATGTTGGTGTTCTATACAATTCTGTTCTCCACACTCTTTCCCTTACTCTTTCTCTTGGCTCCCATAGCTTTAATGATCACCTGTATTAATATCCTTCCCAAATGTATATCACCAGACCAGTATTTCCAACTATCACTTAGGTATCTCAATCTTGATGTCCTGTTGGCATCTAAAAATTAACACACCTCAAATAGAACTCATTTTCCACCACCCATCCATCATTCTCTCAGTCACCAAAGTTTTAAATCATCTTTGACTCCCAGTTACCTATTTTATAAGTCATCTTTGATCCTTTCCTTTCCTGTCCCTTCCCCCATCCAATTAAACATGAATTCCTGACACTTAGACCTTCGCAATAACTCTCCAATTTCTCTCCATTTCACCATTTTCATTGCCATCATGCACTGCTCAATCCCTCATTTTGAACCATGTAATAACCCCCTAAACTTGTCTCCTAGTTTCTGGTCTCTCCTCTTCCTAGACAATCCTACATATCATCATTAAATGTCACTCTGTTGTTAAGAGATATTCAATAATTCTTCATTGCCCATTAAAGTCTAAACTCCTTGGTTAGCCTGACATTCCAAGCCTTCCACAGTCTAACACCTATTTAGCCTTATCTCACCACAATCTATGGCGAGCCACTGTACTACACAGAATTCCCTGAAAGTGTCCCCATGATTTCCTCTCTTTCTTTTTCTGTGCTGTTTCTTCCATTTGATGAGTTCCTTTCCCCATCTTCACTTGTCAATATCCAACCCTTTCTTCAAGTTCAAGTTCAAATGCCTTTTCCTCCATAAAGCCTTCTTTGATCCCTCTCAGCTTGAACTGATCTATACCTCCTCTGAACTCCTATAGCTCTTTGATTTTCACTTTCACATTCCATTTTGTATTTTAGTTATTTGTGGACACATCTCTTAAAACATTTTTCATTGAATTGTGCTCATATATTAAGATATTTCTATGTATCTATGAACTCTTTGATGTGAATGCCCCCTCCAATGGTATGGATTTCGGCCTATGGGCCTTCTCATTTTATGCAATTCTTTTCCATGTTCTATTGTAAGTCCTCCAGAGAGAATACACCCAAGATACATGGTGACCATGCTCGATATCTCATATTGTTACTAATGGAGTACACAGACTATCCCTTCATTTCTCAACCAACCCATTTCATTGTCTAGTCATATCTCTCTGAAGACTTTTTCTTCTGTCACTTTTCCAGCACAATGTTTCATTGGTTATATGAGACAGCCTACTTATACCTACCATATGTCTCCCCATTGCCCTTTAAGTGATACACAGTTTTAATTCTATATAGACTGGTATTCCCTGATGTACAGCCATACAGCATGAATATTAATGTGAAGAGATGTGTCTTTGTTTCAGGGAGAAGTTTGGGGTCATTCAAATAACTGTACCATTTTCCAAACCTATTAAAATATGCATGAGGAATCCCAGTGGGCTCCTGTGTGGTGTCAAGACAGTGTTGGTAAACATTTCTCATCTGTCAAATAGTGATAATAATATCTTTCCTCCCTACCACAAAATATTATTATCAGGATCAAAAGAGATTTTAGATCTGAAAGTACCTGGTGCAAATTAGAAGGACTATATGGATCTCAGGTATTAATTATAACAATAACGATAAGGAGAAAACCTTCACATCCAGGAGATGGAAAGAAATAACAAGTCATACCCCACAGGTTTGAAGTGAAAATGCTTATATGTTAAACCTAGCCTACTGAAACTTAGAAGATAGGAGGATTTTCATGCCTTTAATTGAGTGCCTGCAGGGTAATGAGAGTGTACTAGGTCTGAGTACCTATCTCTTCTTGACACGTGGGATGTAACAGTTGGGAACTGGTGGCTTTCCCCAGCAGGTCAGATATTGGATGCTGCCTTCTGGCAATCATTTGACAGTTACCAACCCATAACCTAGAAATTTGTTTTAAAAAATCCTTTCTCCAGCAGGGAACAATGTTGTACTGTACATTTTTCCTTTCATTGACCTTTAAAATGGACATAAGTTCTGATTTCCCCAGACTACTGATGGCAGCTGCACCATGCCATATGTATCTGGTATGGAGGCAGCAGGTGCAAACAACAGGCTTTGTGGGTAAAAAAAAAAAAACCTGATGGACTTGGTGCTCCCAGCTCAGTACCAAGGACCAGCTGTGGGACTTGGCAGTCAAAGAGGAGCAGAAAAGGGGGGGAAAGATAAAAAAAAGTCACTGCTCTTAGTCTTTCCAGCCAAGGCCAGATTAAGGCCTTTCCAGGCTCTAGATATTTCTGTTTCATAAGTCCTCGGGTGGATGCATTTTTAGAAGTATATAGAACTTTTAAATAAAAAAAATCTTGGAAAGTTTATCTTCAGTGTTACTTTTTTCTTTTTTTTT
>JAQQSV010007036.1:0-14120 GCA_028646515.1 Pseudochirops corinnae
GGAGAGAGGGAGGGAGGGAGGAAGGAAGGAAGGAAGGAAGGAAGGAAGGAAGGAAGGAAGGAAGGAAGGAGGAAGGAAGGAAGGAAGGAAGGAAGGAAGGAAGGAAGGAAGGAAGGAAAGAAGGACGGGAAAGGAGGGAGGGAGGAAAGAAGGGAGGGAGAGAAGGAAGAAAATTTGCCCATGGTCACAGGATTTGTAACCATGTCCTCTGACCCCATAACTAGTGCTTTTCCTCCTTGTATCATATCTCTAGCTCACCCTGTTCATTATCAACTCTTTCGACATCTGTACAAAGACATTCATTGTTTTATTGCTGGATATTGTCTTCCAGGGTCCTCTCTGCAGGTTTCATTCTTCTTGTGTAATAGCTGGCATTGCTATAACACTTGAAGGTCTTCAAAGCCCTTTACATGCATTATCTTATTTGCTCTTAATGATTGCCAGGGATAACATACAAAAAGCGTTTATGTATTAAGTACCAGGCACTGTCTTGGGCACTGGAGATAGAAAAACAAAAACGGACCCATCACTGTCCTCCAGGATCTTATAACCCTTTTCTTCTGTCCTCCATCCTCCTTCAGTCATTTCTTCTCTCTAGGCTTCAGTCTCTCCTCTTCTACTGGCTCCTTCTCTGCTGTCTACAAACATGCCCAAGTCTCCCTGATCTTTGAAAGAAATTCTCTTCACTAGATCCTCCCATCCCCTCAAGCTCTCTCCCTATATCTCTTTCCCTTTTCTCGGCTGATCTAGAAGAAAGCTGTCCAGGCTGGCCACCTCCACTTCCCCTACTCTCACTCCTCAATAATTTGTCATTGGGCTTTTGACCTCATCACTCAACTGAAATTGCTGCCTACAAAGTTATCAACAATCTCTTGATTGCTAAATCCAATGGCCTTTTCTCAGTTCTCATCTTCCTTGCCCTCTCTGCAGCCTCTGACCCTATTGACTGTCCTCTCCTCTTGGAGACTCTCTCCCCTCTGAGCGTACATGGCCCTGTTCTCTCCCAGTTCTCCTGCATGTCTGGCAGCAATTCCAGATACTTTTAGTAGATGTCCACCCATCTCCTACCCCTGAGCATGAGGTCCCCAAGACTCATCTTGGGCCTTCTTCTCTCTCTATGTTCTCTCCTTTGCTGATCTCATCAGCTCCCATGGATCCAACTCTTATCTTCCTGTAACTAGCCAGCCTCCCTATTTCTATCAAGGGCACTGCTATCTTTCCTGCTGTCCAGATCCACCATCTCAGATAATTTCTTGACTTTTTCTCTCCCTCACCCCAATCACCATATTGGTTGATTTGGGAATCCTGTTAGTTTCCCTTCTACATCTCTTGTTATCTGCTCCCTTCTCTCCAGTCACATGGCTATCATCCTTCATATAAGAGCCCATCTCTTTCCTCAAATGCTATACTTCACTCTCCAGCCACCTTTCCCAATAGCCTCAGACATATACCTCCACACTCCTAGCCCTACTCTACTGCTCTCTACTCTGAAACCATCACCAGATCTGCTTCTGGAAAGGGAGAGTCCATCTATTTGCTCCATTCACAATTCCTGTAACAATTCCCAACCACAGTATCCCTCCCTGGTCACCCCTGCCTCTTGGAGTACTCAGCTTTGTTCAAAGGTCAGTTCAAGTACTGGCTACTGTAGGAGGCCTCTCCTGAGCCCCTGACTCCAGCAGCTGGTACCTCTGCAGCAAGAAATAATTTTGCATATCTTGTTCATATCCAACTATTGCTGAGCTCAAGTGACTGGGAGAACTTTAATATCTTCTCCATTTAGAGGGTCCATTTGCTATAAACAGACATTATCATGCAAGTGGGGATTGAGCACACCACCAGGTCAGAAGAAGATACTAGATGAAGTTTCAGAAACAGATCACAAATCTGACACAGTAGATTCATATGGTTGTGATGGGAAAGTTGAATTATTTAAGCACCTATTGGATCCGTCTCTACCTCTTCCCTGTCTCTCTGTCTCTCTCCCTCCATGTCTCTCCCTCTCCCTCTGTCTGTCTGTCTGACTGCCTCTCTCTTCCTCTCCTTCTCTCTCCTCCCTCCCCTCTCCCTTTCTTTCTCTCCCTTCCTTTTCTCTCTGTCTCTGTCTCTCTCCCTCCATGTTTTCTCCCTCTTTCTCTATCTTTCTCTTTCTCTCCCTTTCTTTTCTCTCTGTCACTTTTTCTCTCTCCCTTCATGTTTCTCCTTCTCACGCTGTCTCTCTATCTGTCTTCCTCCCTCCTCTCTCTCTTCCTTTCTTTTCTCTCTGTCTCTGTTTCTAACTCTCTCTTTCTGTCTCTCTCCCTCCCCTCCTGTCTTCTTACTCCCTCCTCCTTTCTCCCTTTCTTTCCCTTTATTTTCTTTCTCTCTGTCTCTCTCCCATCCTCTCCTTCTCTTTCTCCCCTCCCCTCTCTCTTCCCCTCCCTCCTCCCTTCCCTCCCCCTCCTTCCCTCTCAGAATAATGGATAATGAGTGACTTGCATTAAAGATAATTCCTTCCTTTAAGAAATGGAGGAAAGAACAAGGAAAGTACCCATTCTGGACCTGGTTCTGGCCCACAAAGAGAACCTGACCACAGAGGGAGAATGACAAGAACCTCAGGACTAAGTGAGCCCTCTAGTCCTGTCCCTGACAGAGAAGAATCAGGATTGGGAGCCACAGAATCTCCGAGCTCAGTGGCATCTCAGAGGTTCTTGTTCAGTTATTTCAGTAGTATCCAACTCTCCATGACCCCATCTGGGTTCTCTTGGCAAAGATATGGGAGAGGTTTGCCATTTCCTTCTCCAGTTCATTTTACAGATGAGGAAACCGAGGTAAACAGGGTCAAGTGACTTGCCCAGGGTCACACAGCTAGTAAGTGATTGAGGCCGGATTTGAACTCAGGAAGATGAGTCTTCCTTACTCTAAGCCAGGTGCTTCGTGCACTATGATGCCACCTAGCTGCCTGAGGACATCTCAGAGGACCCCTAGTCTAACCCTAATACCTTAACCGAAATCCCATCTCTTCATCACACAGCATCACTAACACATGGTTATCCAGTCTCTGCTTAGAGAGCTCGGGTGGGAAGGGGGCACCTCCTGAGACCCCCATTCCACCTGTGAGCACCTCTCATGGTAAGTTTTTCCTGATGTCCAGCCTAAATTTGCACTTTTGCATCTACCACCCACATTTCACATCTGTCTCCTCCCCGTGATGGCCCTTCAGGTATTTCAAGATGGACACTGAGTTTCACACTTCACTGCAAACATTCATTGAAGAAACTGGGAGAAGACTGGGGAGCCATGATGGCTACTTGAAGTATCTGTCCTAGTCAGCTCAGACAGCAGAGCCAGGACCAATGTGGATGTGGAGTTCCAAAGAGCCAGTTTAGACAGGAGGACAGGATGGATTGTCTTTGGGACATTTGGAGCCATCCCAGAATGGAATGGGTTGCTGTGGGGAGGTAGTGAGTCCCCCATCCCTGTAGATCTTCAAGCAGAGGCTACTTGACTTCTTGTTGAGGGTGTGGCCAAGGAGATTTAAGGGGAAGCAGTACAAGTTGTATGCTGAGACACCTTTTACACTCTAGGATTCCCTAACATCATGATCCTCAGAGTGTGGGAATGAATGGAGGGTTCTTCCTGACTGCCAGGACCGCTGATGTGGGACTGCCTGAGCCTGGCTTCCACAGAGCAGGATAAAATAGGAAGCACCAGGGACAATCCCAGAGCTTGAATCCCCTGCAGAATCCCAGGTCAGACTGTGGGGAAACCATCCCCCTGGGGCCCTGGGAGAATTAGAGGCAGGCCATGGGTGGGCTTCCTGTGAAACATATAAACAGTAATTAGCAGATGAAGAAAAACATCCAGGCAAGGCAGCTCTAGAGAGATTCACCACCGTGTCCTCTCTTCACCTCCTCATCATCCTTAGGAGGACCACGGGGTCGGGAAGCCTCTGAGAGAGCTCCGACATCGGGTCAATGCAGGGAGGGAGTATGTGTGTGTGTGTGTGGCGGGATAACAACCATAGTGCCAACAAGGGACTTTTCTACAAGTCTCATTTTCTAAGTGCTTCATGTAACACTATCTAATCTGAACCTAACCTTGACTCTTTGAGGTATGATAAATCCCCATTTTACAGATGAGGAAACTGAGGAAAGAGAGGTTAAATGAACTTGCCCAGGGACACTATGGTGCTAGGTATTTAATAAACGCTTTTGAAGAAAAGGGAAGGTACCTGATGCCAGGCAAATTTTTACAAATATCACTTCATTTAAACCTCACACGAACCCAGTAGATGCTATTATTACCGCTATTTCACAATTGAGGAAACTGGGGCAAAGAGAGGTTAAGTGACTTGGCCAAGGTCACCTTGCTAGAGAGTATCTGAGGCCATATTTGAACTCCATAACTTCACGCCCCTCACTCTACCCACTGCCCCACTGAGGCCTCCAGATTGAATGGAATTAGCACAGCACAGTGCTATTGGACTCAGGAGGCAAGAAGACTGACAAAGAGTCTTCCAACAATTAAAGGGAACATGATCGGTTAGCCTAGAGGTGAAGGAACAGGTTCTGAGCAATCCATCACCTTGTGCTGAGATGACAAGTCTAGGGACAAAGAGAGGCAGGATCTGAAGCCAGGTTTTCTGTTTCCCACAGTCTCTACTGGAGCAGGCTGCTTTCCCAGGTCACTGCCAGCTCTGATATTCTGTGGACAGAAGCCCCACAGTCTTTCCTCACTGGCCAGTCATGCCATGGCTCTCCACAGCCCATCATTGGTGAGTTATTTTGAGGTGTGAAGCTTGTAGGCTTCCCCTCCCCCAAGGCAGAACTTCCTGTTTTTATCAGGCATCAGCACCTCATTATAACAAATTCATAATTCCATGCATTCCTCTACTTTAAAAAAAAACCACTTATTCTGTGGGGGACAGAGTCTGGAAAGAGTACAAAGGGGTTTTTTACCCTCAAGGAGCTCACAGTCCAGAAGGGGAGATGAGAGTAGGTTAGAACCCATCGTTCTGGATAAATTACTTCTCTGTTCTGGGTTTTAGTTATCCAATCTGTAAAATGGGTTGGAAGTGCTAAAATCCTTTGGATTGGCTTCCTCATTTTTTGTTCTATGGTTCCATCTGAAGCTGACATTTCTATGTCCCAGATTCCAAAGTCCTACGTGGCTCAGACATTCTATGTTCTAACATCATTTCTAGCTCTGACATTCTGTATTCTATGTTCTAACATCATTCCTTGGTTCTCACATTCTGTGTTCCATGTTCTAACATCATTCCTTGGTTCTGACATTCTATGTTCTAACATCATTCCTAGCTCTGACATTCCATGTTCTGTGTTCTAACATCATTCCTGGCTCTGACATTCTATGTTCTATGTTCTAACATCATTCCTAGCTCTGACATTCTATGTTCTATGTTCTAACATCATTCTTAGCTCTGACATTCTATGTTCTAACATCATGCCTAGCTCTGACATTCTATGTTCTATGTTCTAACATCATTCCTGGCTCTGACATTCTATGTTCCATGTTCTAACATCATTTCTGGCTCTGACATTCTATGTTCCATGTTCTAACATCATGCCTAGCTCTGACATTCTATGTTCCATGTTCTAACATCATTCCTGGCTCTGACATTCTATGTTCCATGTTCTAACATCATTCCTGGCTCTGACATTCTATGTTCTATGTTCTAACATCATTCCTGGCTCTGACATTCTATGTTCTATGTTCTAACATCATTCCTAGCTCTGACATTCTATGTTTTAACATCATGCCTAGCTCTGACATTCTATGTTCTATGTTCTAACATCATTCCTGGCTCTGACATTCTATGTTCTATGTTCTAACATCATATCTAGCTCTGACATTCTATGTTCCATGTTCTAACATCATTCCTGGCTCTGACATTCTATGTTCTATGTTCTAACATCATTCCTGGCTCTGACATTCTATGTTCTATATTCTAAGAGTCCTCCCAGGGCCTGCAGTCTGTGTTTATAGGCAAAGTTCATTTGCACAGTGGTATAATGACAATAATTATGAACAATAGTAATTATTACTAATGATAATAATGTTAATACTTGTCATTATTAATAATGATCACAGAAAGTCTATGTTCTCTGGCCGCCTCCAGCTTGGATGCTCTATGTCGTGTGCTCCAAGGTTTCACCCACATCCGACGTCCTGTGTCTTTCAAGTGCTGACATTTTCTCATCTATGTTCTAAGGTCCTTCCTGGAGCTGGCATCTGCTGGTCCTCTGATCCTCAGCTTGGAACAGAACCTGGCTCCTTCTCCACATTTCTCACCTCCTTAATTACACACCTGCCCGCCTTTTATTGAAGAGATTGGGGAGAGCAAGTCATAAAATAAGGGGGTTAAGGAAATTACTGGGCTGCTGAACCACATTGCTGGTGGAATAGATTAACACCTGAAATGAAAGGAGGAGGGGTGACGGGAGTGAAGGGAAGCCAAATAGAAAACTAAACCATTCCTGCCTAATGAGTGTTGGCCCACTGTCTGTCTGCTCCCTGGGCAGCTCTTTCCATCCACTGATTCTCCCTCCAGAACACTGCTTACCTTGGAAGGTCACTGGCCTGGCCCAGCCCCTTCATCAAAGGTTCAGTCTGAGTCAATGGATGAGGGGAGGGAGATGGATGGAGAGAAGTTGACTTGGAGCCTGGTCTCTGGCTTCCAGCCAAGCTTCTGCCAGTAACTCATGATGTGACCCTGATCAAGACTTCCTGGATCCAGGGCTCAGTCAACTGTTCTGTAAAATGGAATCTGACCCTTCCTTACAGAGCCACTGTGAGAATAACATGGAAGACTCCACAGGATTTCAACCAACATTGAGCTACATGAGTGTCCAAGCCCCTATGTTAGGCCTGGAAGAGAGACAGACATTAGAGAAGGAAGACCATGACCTCACCAAAAGCATTGGGAAGTGAAAAGCACCATAAAAATAGTGAGAATGGTTTCCATTTCTCTGGTACTTTAAGATGAACAAGGTACTTTCTTGATGAAAGAAAGTTAGGGTGAGGGTCATCACCCCCATTTCACTGAGGCTCAGAAAGAGGAGGTGATTTGCCAGGGTCACGTAGCATCATATCTGAGAATCAAATTTTGGTCTCAGGACTTGATAGAGGACTCTTTCCACTGCCCCCATTCCTGACAAAAAAGGAAAGAAATTTCTTTATTAATTTGTTTGTTCACTCATTTATTCATTTGTTAGTTTATTTATTCACTTTATCTATCCACCTATTTGTCTATCTGTCTGTCCATCTGTCGGTTATCCAGTTCTCCAGGTCTGTAAGGTTTAAAAAGGGCTTTATAAAGTGGAATTGGGACATGGAAGTGATAGTGTTATTGTCTTCTGCCCTGGACAGATCTGTCCCTACCGCCCAGAGGACTGGGCTCGGTTCTGGGCTAGAACAGTTCATAAGCTAGAACTTGTCCAGAGAAGGGTAACCATGGTGAATAAATAAGGGAAGGAGTGAATAGATGAATAAATGAATGGATGAGAAAGCGTTTATTAAGTGCTTATTATATACTAGCTACACACTTCACTGGGGATACACAAAGAAAAGAGACAGTTTCTACTCTTCGGAAACCCACATTCTAATGGGGGAATAACACATAGAGAGGGTTTTAGCTGTGATTATGATGGAAAGGTCCCATGGTCCTCACAGTACAGCAGCTAAGCTGGGAGTGGTCATTGGTCATTAGCTAGTGTTGGGGAAGGGTCGTGAGTTCATGACACATAAGGGCTGGCTGAAGTAACTGGGGGACACCTGGGATGAATGCTGTCTTCAAGCACTTTAAGGGACTGTCTTGTATAAGATTAGATGGATCCTCTCCTAGAGGGCAGAACTGAAAGCAATGAGGGGAAGTTGCTGACAGACAGATTTAGTTTGGATCTAAGGAAAAGCTGGGCTTTTCCTGGGCTGCCTCCAGAGGTGATGGATCACCTCCCCCTCCTTGGGCACTGTGTAGCACAGGCTCTGGAATTAGGAATGTTGGGGTCTGACTTCAGTTCCCCAAAATGATTTGAGGGAGAAATTCAAATTGACAATGAGGGATACAAAAGGAACCTTTCAAACTCAAAGTCATTTAGAGGCACTAATCTGGTTATGAGGAGGAAGCAGGTTCAAAGATAGACCAGATAGCTGGAAGACTGAATTACATAACTAGCTGATCTGTATTCCCAAATGTAGATCAAGAGGGCAGCTAGGTGGTGCCACTGAGCATAGAGCACTGGTTCTGAAATCAGAAGAATGAACCTCCTGAGTTCAAATCTGGCCTTGGACACTACTAGCTATGTGACTCTGGACGAGTCACTTGACCTTGTTGGCCTCAGTTTCCTCATCTGTAAAATGAGCTGGAGAAGGAAATGATAAACCACTCTAGTATCTTCTCCAAGAAAACTTCAAATGGGATGAAGAGTTGAACATGACTGAAACAACCAAACTACAAAATTCCCAAATAGTTTAAACTCTAGGCTAAGAGCCTGGGAGCTGACAGGTCTCTTTCCTTATAGTAAAACAGATCCTTTTATTGACTCTGATGATTAGTTGTGTGAAAGCTGTCTTTCTCACTAAAAATTATCAAGTCAAGTCAATGTACCTTTATTAAGCTCCTACTGTGTGCCAGGAATTGCACTAAAAGAGTTAGATGATTGTTAGTCTGTCTTTCCTCAGTCTTTGAACTATAAACTAAATGAAGGAAAAAAAGGGCAGGGGTGAAGGGATATGGCAGAGCCAGCCCCTCTTTTATGGGGCAGATGTTACACCTCAGGTGAAGAATTCAGGTGAGGTCAGTAGGTGGCAACAGGAAGAAAAGTCCAGAAGAGAGGGAGAAGAGAAGAGAGCAGATTTTATGAGAAAGTCAACCAGGAGTAGTCACAGTAGAGAGAAGCCAACACATGTCTACTATGTATGTGTGTGCCACACACACACACACACACACACACACACACACAGTCCTTATCCATGCCCACTCTTCCCCCATGAGTATACTTGTAGGAGAATGTGCCTCAGGCTTTGGCTGGGCGTCTTCTGTTGATACTTTTCTCATCATGGTTCATTAAATGTCTTTGCTTTGAAATTATGGAGAACAATCATGTTCGAGAAGATGAAAGATGAGAGGACACTGCCACCCCACCCACCCTTTTGCAGAGGTGAGAAGTTCATTCAAAAAGAACTTTGGACCTGGAATAGCTTTACTTAGTGGGGGGACTAGACAGGGAAGGCACATGTGAGAAGGGGTAACTCAGGTGCCACACATCCATCTGAAGCCATTGATTTGATCACAGGCTTTCTTCTTGGCTATTATCTCCACGAATTACTACTAGTTAACTTCTCTGTTATTTTGACGATCCATCCATCCATCAGTAAGGTATTCTACCTTACTGCTCAAGTCCAGATACTTCCCTTGACTTTCATACCCAGAGATATGACAATGCACTTTTTACATTTAATATACATTATTTACATTTTCTTCATCCATCTCTTAAGTATAGACAATCAACAAAACAAAAAATCAAGCCCTGATTTGTAGTGTTGCTGATTTCCAAGCCATAACTAAATGTTCACAATGAAAATTTAACAATTGACTGTCAGAAGTCAATGTCAGTTAGGTCCAGCACATGACTGTTTAGATCTCTAGGAAATGACCACTTTTACTTTCTGGGGATCAACCTATGGATCTGTACTCTTAACACTATAGCTCATGAGTCCCCAGTGGTGTGGCTGTCTTCAACAATCAGTCACTAGACAATATTTAGCTCTTAGAAAAAGTACTTAATAATATGACATGACAAACACAGTAACTATAAAATGTTTCCTACTTATAACTGGGGCACACATTCCCAAAAATATACAAAGAATCTGTGAGATTTGATAAAAGTACAATGTGTAATATACAGGTATGGCAAAAGAGACTCACAGCCCCCAGAACTGTAAGGCCTAGAAGTTAGAAGTTGTTCTCTACAGGGAGTTCTCGCATACTTCCCCTTGGGAACTGTGTCTCTAATGGATATACTATGCATCTAAGTTTGCAGGGCTTTCTCTTTTCCCCATTCTGATGCTCATTTTTTTTTTTTGGTTGCCAGAAGTCATGGTCCTTAAGGCTGCTTTTTCTCAGGGATGACTATATCTGTATCTGAGTGTCTCTATTCCACACCAGTGGCCCAGCATGTCCCCTTCACATTTACATTGTTCATGCCCCAGGGGAAGGTTTTTTGTTGGAGAGGTTTAGTCCATAGGCAAGTCCCAGTTTACAATAGAAACTTCTCAAATTGATAAAATTCATTCAGACTTTAGATATTTAAAGACCCAAGGGATGTGGCTAATTTGTTTGTGCAACCAATCAAGTTGCTCCTTGCTTGACCCAAGGAAGGATTTACTCATATCTCATAAAGATATCACAAGGTGTTACTATGCCTTGTTAACATATTAAACCCTCATTACCTGCGATTATATCAACTGAAGTGAGTATGTATATGTTTATATATATATATATATATATATATGTATGTATATACATATATATATGTGTGTATATATATGTGTATACACACACACACACACACACACACACACACACATATATATACAAGCACACACATATGCATCAGCAGGACAAATGGTAAGGTCCTAGGGTCTGGAGGGCACAGTGACAGGACAGACCATGCCAACATTGGTAGAGGCATACTCACAAATCATGGCATGGGGGTTGGTACAAAGGGGATCCCTGCCATGGGTGGGGATTTGGACTCTAATGTCCCTCCCAGCTCTGACATTCCAGGATTGTAGGATGGATGTGTCAGGGACTAAGGAAATCCAGAGGAAATTAGGAAAAGCTGAACCTGAAATCAGGAAGACCTGAGTTCCAATCAGACTTCGGACACTAGCTGTGTAACCCTGGTCAGGTCACTTAACCTCTGTTTGCCTCAGTATCTTCATCTGCAGTGGGGGCCAATAAGAGTGCCTTACTCCCAGGGTTGGGAGGATCAAGTGAAACATATGGAAAGTGCCCCCTAACTGTAAATCCCAATATAAATGTTTTCTGTTGTTCTCATCAGTAACCTTGTATGCACATGCTTGACAGAGAGGGGGTACCTGCTCCCAGACGGCCAGAACCAGTGTAATCCAGAATTAATCATTTACCTCCCAAATGGTAAACTAAAAAATGGGCTAATTAAATATTAAGCTCCAGCTCTGGAGCCCTGAGGCTGAGGGAAGCTAGTCTCCTGTTTCAATGAGTAATGTCCAAGAAAGCCAACCCAGGCCTGTGGAGCAGGGAAGGGGGCACAGGACTAGAAATCCAGAAATCTCTCTTTTAATCTCAGGTTTTGTAGGACTAGATTTGCCATGTGATCTTGGGTAGGTCATTTCTCCTCTGTAAAAATCACAAAATTTTGAAGTTGGAAGGGACCTCAGTAACCAGCTGGTCTAGCCCATACCTATAAGGAATCTCATGCATACCCAACAAGTAGACATTTACCCTCTGCTTGAGGACCTCCAATGAAAGGGATCCCATTCCTTCTTGAGTCAGCCCAAACCATGCTGGGAGATCTCTCATGATTAGAGGTTTCCTCTTGCAGCCTCTCCCCATGACTCCTGATTCTGTGTTCTTGGGCCCAGAAGAACAGGGCCAGTCCCTCCTCCATATGGCAGACCCTCAGCTATTTAAAGATAGCTATCATGGGCCCCTGATAATTCTCTCCTCCACTATAAATGTCCCTAGAGTCTTTCAATGTCATGGACCCTGGACACTCTCCTTCCTGATTTATCTTCCTCTGGACACCTTCCAGATAATCAATGTCCTTCCTTAGCTATGATACCAAGAGGAAAAAAAATCATCTCTGCTTCTCTTCTGCCCAAGCTTGTGGTAAAGAAAGCTAAAAGCAAGGGAGAAATGGGAATCATTGTTATTGATTTTTTTTAAAAGCATCTAGGTCAGTGGTTCTCAATCTTCCTAATGCCACAACCCCTTAATACTCATATGTGGGTGTATCTGTACATGGGCAGACCCACCTCCTGATAGAGGAGTGGTGTCTCAGTTCCTAAAACCATTGGAAATATGTGTTTTCTGATGGTCTTAGGCGACCCCTGTGAAAGTGTCGTTTGATCCCCAAAGGGGACGCGACCCACAAGTTAAGAACCGCTGATCTAGGTGGTACCACAGTACACAGAGCCCTGGGCCTAGAGTCAGGAAGATCTGAGATCAAATCCAGCCTCAGACACTTAGAAGTTGTGTGACCTGTGACCAGCCTCATAATTTCTGTGTCATTCTCCTCAGCTGTTAAATGGGGATGCTAATAGTTGTGCCTATATCCCAGGCTGCTGTGAGGGTCAAAGGAGATCCTTAGTAGAGTACCTGGTACAAAGTAGGAGCTTAATAAATACTTATTCTCCTTAAGAGCAGAAGGCAAGAGGAACAACGAACTTCAACAAGTCATTGTGCCAATTAACCAGAACTCATCTCCATTCTCTCATTGTACCTTGTAAGTGTCTTACTAGCTGGGAGGGAACAGATTCTCATCTTCATTGAAGGAAACTGAGCCTCACAGGGTTTTTCTTGACTGGAAGTTCTCCAGTGAAGGAGAATTTATTCCTTCTCAAAGAATGGTCACTCTGGGATAGCTCTCATTCTTAGGAGGTTCTCTCTGTCTGTCTCTCCAGCTCTTTGTCTCTGTCTCTGTCTCACTCTCTCTCTGTCTCCATCTGTGTGTGTGTGTGTGTCCAGTGTTTAATAAACTCTAGTTGATTGAATGACATCAAAGCTAGGTTTGCCTCTTTGACATTCCTCCCATCCTCTCATGCTCCTAGTCCTCTGGGACCAAGTAGGACAATCCTTCTTCTCCCTGTCAGCCCTTTAGATACTAGATGTCTATCATCCCTACCGAGCCCTCCTCTTCTCCAGGCTAAACATCACATCCAAATACCCACCCAGGCATCTCATACCCTGTCTGCCAATGCCAACCTGCTTCTCCCATGGAGTGCCCAGCACCCTCTACCTACTGGACCTGAGATCTGCACCTGCAAATCTGGGTCTTCTTGTATCCACTGTCTGGTTTGTGGGGAAGACAATCCATTCATCTTTGGACACCCCGCTCTAGAACTCTAAGAGTTGATTTTGGCTAAGTGAGTCAGTCTAGAGTATGAGATCTACTGGCTGGGGAGGCGAAGTCAAGATGGTGGTGTAGAAGCAGGAAAACTCTGCAGCTCCCACATAGCCACCTCAAATACCCATAAAATATGACTCTAAACAAATTTTAGGGCTCCAGAACTCACAAAAGTACATAAAAAACACATCTCCCACTGAAAGCAGCTCAGCAGGCAGGACAAGAAGGGCTCATCTGGGAGCCAAAACCAGCCCAGCCTGAAACCACAGCTTGGCCCAGGGGCAGCCAGGACAAGCCGTAGCTGGAGCCTTCAGGAGAGTGGATCAGTAGCAGCTGTGGTGATTTCCAAAATTATCAAGCCATAAGAAATAAAGACTAAGTGAAAGGTTAGTGGAACTTGGCTAAATTCAGGGGAGAGGATCCAAGCCAAACTGCCCCACCAGGGCAAGGAAGCGGCAGAAGCAGCACAGCCACCTCCATGTGGCTGCTTCAGAAGCTCTGGGCCTACAGACTGCAGGGGGGCCAACCTATCATTCAGGGCTAAGTGCTCTTGCCTTAACCGGCCTAGATCAGGATTGTGGTCTTGAGTGGTGGTCCTGAGGTGTGTTTTCAGTGAGCCAAAGCTGGTGGGGGCTTCAGCAGCCTCCTAATAGCTCTGGCAGCTGCAAAACCCCCAGCAATTTGGGATAGAGCTTTCCCCTTTGGAAGCAGAGTTCCACAGAGCTAAAAAGTCAAATAATTGACTGGCAACATGAGCAGGCAAAGGAAGCAAAGTAAGAAGAGCAACCGAACTTTAGATTCCTTCTTTGGGGATAAGAAGGATCAAAGTATGGAACAGGAGGAAGACAACACAGTCAGAGCTCCCACACCAAAAGCTTCCAAGAAAAATTGTTACAAGCCATAGATCAGCTTAAGAAGGATTTTGAAAACCAAATAAGAGAAATGGAGGAAAAATTGGGAAGAGAAATGAGAATGATGCAAGAAAATCATAAAAAGAGAGTCAACAAC